>CM038226.1:107629329-107877545 GCA_021442155.1 Cymbidium sinense
GCAATGGTTGTACTAAGGAGAAAGCGTAGCAGACTTACATTTCCCAAAGTAGGGATCGGCCATTGGGGTGGTCTGTTGATGGCGCAACAAATCGAATCCTACCTAAGGCAACTACTGAGTGAGCGTCGTTGGGAATTTTACCTCAACTCAAGAGTATTCTTGATGATTAATTTGATTTATATTGATTTAGTTTTATTTGAATTGATTTAATTTAATTTGGAGTGTTATGTTATGGACCTATTGGGTGATGAACCCGAGAAGGGCTATGTCAGCCTTGACGTATCTCAAATTTACAAATTGAAAGGGATAGTCTACCATCCATAAGGTAAGACTATCTGGCCTAAAGGTTACCTTTCAGTGTGCAACGATTGTACAAGGAAGAAAGCATAGTAGACTTACATCTTTCAAAGTAGGGATCAGCCGTTGCAGTGATCTATCGATGGCATAACAAATCGAACCCAACCTAGGGCAACTATTTAAGCGAATGCTATTGTGGACTCATATCGACTCAAGAATAGTCAGAATTAATTTAATTTTAGATGGACCCTGTCGGTGTGCAATGGATCTATTAAGATGGAGCTAATATCAGCATAGACCTATCTTAAATTTACAAATCCAAAAGGATAGTCTACCGATCGCGGGGTAGAGCTAACCAAACTAAGGGGTTCCTTTCAGTATGCAATGGTCAAATCAAGAAGAAAGTTTGTAAACTTATAACTTGTAAAATAAGAAATCACTGGGGTGATCGATTGATAGCACAGCAAATCAACCCCGACCTAAGGCTGCCCGATGGTGTGCAACGGTCATGCTGAAAAGAATTAGTAATAGACTTATATGTTCCAAAGCAAGGATGACCGCCAGGGTGACATGTTGGTGGCACAATGAGTCAAACCCGACCTAAGGGCAACTACTGAGAGAGTGCCGACCCGGGGACTTATCTTAACTCAAAAGTAGTCAGCCGATTCCTATAGGGAGTTTTGCTACCACTGCCCTAAAGATGGGATGTCTGCTTGGGAAAAGGTACTGCTAGGGGTTTTCCTTCTAATCCACAAGCAAAAATTATTATTTTGTTTTGTTTATATATTTGTGTGGATCCTCTTGGTGTGTGTAGGACCACACTGAGAAGGAGCTTATATCATCCTAGTCTTATCTCAGACTTACTGGACCAAGGGAGAATCTGTATATCCATGAGACAAATTCTCCAATCACAGGGGTGGCTACTAAGAAAGGGGGACTGTCCAATCCAAAAGTAACTTGGGTAGTGTCTAAATGGGGTCGCAAAGGATGTGATCCAAATAGAGTGCCCACAAGGGAGGTGTCGTTAGGGACTATCCGGACCCTCCTATAGGTATGAAAGGGTCAACTCGGGAGAAAGCTTGTAGACTTACATCCGAGTGGTGTATCCACCGGATGTCATCGACATGGTGATAACCAACCAACCTAAGTCCGCTTTACAATGATCAACCTAAGAAGAAGGATTGTAGACTTACATCTTCATAGATGAAAATGATCATCGGGATAGTGTGTCATCGACGGGACAAGTACTATCTGTCCTAGGTGGACTACCAAGTGGGTAGTCTCGTGTAAGGACTAAACCCAGGCTTGAAGTAGTCAGGAGGATAGGAGCCACTGAGGGACTTATCTTAAATTTTAAATATACTCAACCTAGTCAGTGCATGATGGCTAGTTCAATAAGAAAGCATATAAGCTTATGTCATCTTAAACAAAGTCAACATGGGGTAGTTTATCAGCTACGCAATAAGACCTACCAAACTAACAAGGCGCTCATCAGTTTGCAATGCTCATATTAAGAGGAAAGCTTGTAGACTTACATCCTTCAGACAAGTAACCACTAGGGTGACATGCCCAACCTGGAGCAGTTAATGAGTGAGGGTCAAAGGGGCTTGCTCTCACATCAAAAAAGCTCGAGACAAAAGATATACATGTGTGTTTTATTGTGAAAGAAAGAATCAGATGCCACTTCGGTTCTCTTACACCTATCCTAAACATGTCAAAGAATGAATGAATCACTCTTACACCTAACTTAGTTGTGCTAATCAAAATAGGATATCTCTTAGGTTCTCTTACACCTATCCTAATAGCACTGGAGAATTGTGTGTAGTTTGTGTTTGTGTTGATGAAGCATAGGATGTTGCTTGGGTTCTCTTACACTTATCCTAAATGCGTCGAAGATAAATATTGAGTTTTTGATGTAAGTTTGAAAGACTGTTTAAATTGATGAGGAATTTTGAAGGGTGATTGTAGATTAATTTATTTTATTTTATTTTATTTTTTTGAATTCAGACTCAATCAATGTAAACATGAAAACATAACTTCATTAAGGAATTAATTGATTTTTTTAACTTTTTTTAAGTGTGTGCAAGTGGAACAAGAACAACTAAGAGTAGTGTTCTTTCTCCAAAATCTTTAGATACCTAATCAAAGTAGTTGATCATCCATAGTGAAATAAATTCACTAAGGCTTCTCAAGCATTATGCTCTAATTTACGTTTGAATGAAAGAAATTTCTCATTCCAACTACTTGAATTATTCTCCAAATTTGGAATTTGATTTTGAGTATAATGGCTTTTGAAGTAGTGTTTGTTGGCATAGAAATACAAGACACTCTCCTATTATAGTGGTTTAAACTACTTTCCATCCTTTGAAGCACCAAAGTAGGCCTTTTAATGATCAAAAAGAATATCTTGATTTGGAGAGTTTTGAGATAGACTAACTTTGAAAGAGTTTAAACCATCTATATTTAACGTTAATTTAGGTCTCTCTTTTTTTTTTTTGTAAGACCTTCAAGCTTTTCAATCGATGCATATAGTTTTGTAATTTGATTATTGATGATAAATTTTAACAAGAAGAGTTGTACCCTAAATGGAGATATCCTTAAACTAGTGGCCTAAGGCCAATGGAGGGGCCAATATTAGAGGTGTCATGAAATATTACCTTATACTTTTGAATGAGTATTGAAACTTATCATCCTTTAGAACTTGATATACTTTCATTGTCAAAGTAGTGAATGATTGACACCTACCAAAAAGATGAGAGATTAAGTATCTTAGAAATGACAACCTTCCTTGAAATGATTTTAATTGTGTTAAGCCCCTCCTTTTTTTCTTCTTCTTTTTTTTTCTTTTTTTTTCTTTATTTTTTTCTTATTTTTCTTTTTTTTTTTTGAAGGTTGCATCTCTAATATCACTTTAATATCTTTTAGATCAATTTTTGTTATCCCATGATTCTTTACTAACAAGCCCTAGAAACTTTCCTAAAGCCAACATAATTATATACTTTAAGGGATTCATCTTTAAGTTGTAGTGTCATAATTAATTAAAGACAACTACTTAGATCATAGAGATGGTCTTCCTTTTCTTTTGACACGAGATCATCAACGTAGCGACTTGTGATGAATGAGTTCAAAGATTCGAGTCATATTAATATGTGATGATTTTAAGAAAGATATGACCTTATAGCAGTAAATTATGATGAAAATTATAAATGCAAATGACCTCTCATCCTCCAACATCATTTGACCCATCCTTCAATGAGGAGACTGCATGCAAAGAGGCTATGTCTGCTATTAAATTTCATATAGGTAATGTGAATTCATCTTCAAGACATGCCTATCTTAGATCTTCAAAATTGGCATATGTGCGGATTTGAATGTTCTTCCTTTTGACTGGGAATCATGTTAGAAAATCATGGTAGTATCTTTCTTCTTCAATAAGGTTAACTTTAAACTTTGGTCCTCTTCTTCGCATCAAAAGTTTCTTAAATAGGAATAGCAATAGGTTTAATTTTGAGTTTATAGACTGCTACCTTTGGAGATGTATTGGGCACTTTATAATGGTCTTAGGTAAAGTAGTCTTTAAACTACAAAAGTAACCTAACCAAGTCATTGGCATTTTCCTTCTAACTTATCATATATGGATGTTGTGAGGTTGAGTGGACTATCTTTATATTCTAAGGTTAATTTTTTTAAACATATTGGTTAATGATCCTAGTTGAATTTCTTGGGAGGGTGGATGGACTCTCTCATAGCAATAGGTTCTTTTTTGGTACAACTGGAGTGCATTCTCTACTTGACAATCTTCAAAATTCTTTGAGCAAAGTAAGTAGACTAGGAAAAGATGATTTTATTACTTCATTTGAAGGTCTATCTACAAGCATTGAATCCTCTTTCGAGCTTGGAGAAAGAGATATGAAGTGGAAATTTGAAATCTCATAATGTATTTTTGCTAGAGGTTAGGAGAAACTCTTAACTTCCAATCCTATAATAATATCATGAGATAGTATAATTGGAGTCAATGAGCTCGCATACTATTAAGTTTCTAGTCATATCATACATGAATCAACCTTTTAGTACCTTTTTTTATTACCATCTAATTCTAGATGCTAGTCAAAATTTGACACAAAATTTATTTCATATATTCTTTTCTCTCTTTTCTCTTGAATATACACCTCGTACACATGATTTATTCTTTGCATTTTAAACCAATGTGCATTATTGGTGCTTTGCTTTTTCTCTTTTTCTTCTTCTCGTTCTCCTTTTCTTTATTTCCTTTTTTTCCTTATCTCTCTCTCTCTCTCTCTCTCTTTTGAGTTTTTATTTACATTGTGGTCTCTGGAGGAGATTGCTTGTCTTTCTTTTCCATAGAATATTCTATGTTGAATATGACTTGAGGAGGTTTCTACTACTTGAGCAAGGAAGAATCAAATACTTTTCTATCTCTTTAGAGAATGTGAGAGTGCACTTATTACTTAGCTTAGTAGGAAACCTTCCAAGATAGTTTAGGGCCTTAAGATTAACCTTCAAAATAGTTTGATGCCCTTATTTTGGATTGTGAGGTGTATCTTAAGAAGGATTTAGAATTTGATTATTTCCAATGACTAGTTTGCTTCTTTCTATGGTGTTGATCAAAGTGGTAGGACCTTGTCACTACAATAATTGACTTCTATGATATCTTCTGAATGAGAGGTAGAATTGATGTCTACCTACTCTCTTTTTTTCTTTTTTTTTGGGCCCAAAGTTTATCCCATTAGACCTTTAAAATCTGATGCTTCTGACTCTTTATCGAGTTGAAATCATTAAGGGATCAAGTCCATTAGTACTGCTATTTTATGGATTATGATAGTTATTTTGAGATTTATCTTCTTTTGGGAATTAGGATTTTAGGTCATTTGAGTCATACTTATCTAGAATAAATAAGACATACTCAAAATCCTAGTCAATTTCATTGTTGGCCCCTTAAGGAATCTCTATGGTCTTTATCCTTTATGGTGAAAATCCACATCTTGGTTTTAAGTTGAATTCCATCATAAAAGTTTTTATTGACCATAACTTTATGATCGAATAATGAATATTACATTATCATAAGTCATCTTAAGGTTTTCAAGCTCTATGTCAAATTTGATTGACATTCTTGATAGATTTAAAGAATTTGGGCCCCACACTCATCAAATTTAAATATGATAAGGGGGTTCAAATAATTAGATTTTGATTTGGAGAGATTTTGAAGAGAATTTTCTTTTCTTTTTTTTTTGGAACCTCACTAATCAAATATTGATATGAATGTAGGTTTAGAGCTCTTTGATTGGGACTTAAGAAATTTTGGAACCTTACTTCTCAAATGATGGTAGGTTTAAATATTTAGGATTTTTTTTTTGGTTGTTGTTATTTGATTTTGATTATGAAAGAGAACCATCATTTAACAAATTTGAGTATTTTAAATGAAATTGGTTAATTTTGTTTGAAAAAAGGATTTTGATATTTATTTTGAAGAAGAGGTTTTATTTGATTTAATTTGATTTTGAAAAATGATCCTTCACTTAACTAATTTTGGTATGCTAAGTGAGGTTCAATTAATTTTATTTTGAAATGGGTTTAAAAATTTTTGGAAAAAATATTTTTCTCTTTGTTTAATTTTTATTTTAAAGAGAGAACTTCCATTTAACAAATTGGATTATGTTAAATGGGGTTCATATGAGTTTCATTTTGAAAAGACTTTTGAAAATTTTTGTAAAAGATGTTTTTACTTTACTTTGAATTTTTATTGAAATTTTGTTAAGCATGGGATGAACCTTACTTCACCAAGCTAGTGGTAAGAGGTTCAAAATTTTATGTTTGGTTATTTTTCTTTTTTTAGTTAATTTATTTTTACCTATTGGGGGACCCAACAGGGATTTTAAGACCTACACAGAGTGAGGTCCTAAAACTTAAAGGATGTTGGCTAGCTTTGCTTAAGGATGAAATAAGCTAAGTGACAATGAGAAGAAAGATATTCTTATGCTTATATAAAATATAAGTCTACTATTGATGCCTGGAGACAATAATTATCTACTAGAGATGGAGAGAGGAACCATCCCACAGTAGAGTCGCCAAAAAAATGCAGGTTTTATTTTTTGAGATATGGGGCACCATGCATCTTATATGATTGATGATCGTATGACATTAATGGATGATGTACTATCTCAAAAGATAGAAATCACTACCCTATAATGGACCCAATCACTTGATAAGGACTCCTAAGGCATGATGGCAAATGTACCAGAGATCTTTCTCCTACATTACATGAAAAAGTAAAGTAGGATTTATTTTAAAACAGGTTTGTTAAGTTCCCTATGGAGGCAAGCCCCCATAATTAATTACATCCTAAGGAATGGGATTTCTTAAGAACACTCTAGATTAAAGTAAAAAATCATGATCTCTAAAAATTTCAAAGCAAGACTATCAAAGGATTGGCTATGTTAGAAAATCAAATGGGATAATTATAAAGGAGAGACTTATTTTGGAATCCAAAGGATATGTAAGGAATGCTTATGATATTAGGAAGCCAAGTGAGCAATCCAATCAATCCTATGGTTGGGCTTTCTATTTTTCAAATTGATGGGAGTTAATTATTTGAGTTGACATTTTATTAGAATACTAGGACTTATAATCCCATAATATAAGATTGTGAAAATGCCTAAGAGGTGAGGACTTATGCTTGTAGCCCAAAGGAAATAGCTACTTCAAATCCTATGCTAGGGAGCTTTGGTACAAACCACAAGCACACCTTAAATCTAAGCGATAGGTGGACATAATGGTCTACCTCCACAAGAGAGGATAGATCATCCATTGGACTTACAGGAGTACTATAACTCCTCCTATGCTTTAAATCCATAGGCAAGTCTTATGCTTTGCAAGATGGCTAGCTATTATTATTTAGAAAGGAGACTAAGTCCTTAAACTCACTAAGAGACTAGAGCATGAGTATGAATTCATGACTTAATCTAATGCAAATTTTATCAAATTTATTTGATTATTTTGGACTTTGTTTGACAAAGGCTAGAATTTTGTATGCCTAAATGCATGAGAACTTTATTATGAGCCAAATCAAGAGAGAAAGGGGTGTTCTTCCCACAGAGGTTCACACAAGTTAAGCATTTATTCTCTAGCACAGAAGGAAGCCCCTCTTAACAAGAGTGGAAGAATATGACATGCATGATGTTATACATACAATCATCGAGCTTAGGGGTTGCTAAATATTTTATTATCTTGATTTAATTCCTAGGCTTTATGTGAGGTTATGAATTATTTTAAAATTTTAATTATGAGTTGTTAATTAGGGTAGAAAAAATTAATTTCATCCTAAGAGCCTACCATATCCAGGCCACACATTCAAACATCAAACATGAAGAAACTAGGAAAAGCATGCAATTCTAATACACAATCTAAATGCAACATCAAATAATTTTATAGACTATCGTAAAAGAATAAAAGGCTTGAAGTGGGTATCATATAACTGAAAAAAAATGGGGTAGCTCTACCCTTATATAACCCGGATTATAAAATAATACATGCTATGGGGGCCTTCTTCTCCATTTCTCATGTCCTCCTTCTTCTTTTGATTTGATTTTTCAAAGGCTTCATAAGGCACAGAGACTAAGCCTTCTAGCCAATCGCTCATCCTAATCCCCATAACACTCCTAATTTCTAATACAAAATTACATTAAAAATAGGAAAAGTAAATCTATAACTACAAAATAAAGGTTAGCTAAATACCACCCAAATAATTAGAATTTTACCCCACACATGGGTAACCAAGCCCACCTATCCTAACTTGGACTATGCTTAGCGGTTTAAGCAACCTGCAAAGAGAGCATTTATATTTTCATTATCTTAAGCATAATCTCTTACATAAAACATGATTAAGCTAATCACAGCCTACCATCCAGTCTATGAGGCATACACCCTAACATCCAGTCTAGAACACTACATCATAATATAAAACATCCATCACACATACAATGCCCTAACTTAGCACTACAAGTGGTGGCCTAGTATTCTAATGTGTGTGAGGCTTGTGTGGTATGTCTTAATTAGGCATTTGAAGTTTTCTAAGTGTAAAATAATTCAAATTAACATGGAATGTTGGTTTCACTTTAAGTTTTTTAGTTGATTTTGCAAGTTTTAATTAGTGATTTATTTGGTTCTAAGACCCTACACTTAACATCTAAGTGTTATAAAGAGAAGAAATGGAATTTCCCTCTTTCATCCCTACCTTAAGTCATTTTCTGAAGCATTTTATTATGACTTAGTTTCCTTTAATGAATGGCTTATTACATATTTTAATTAGTCCTAGGTTTGGGTTCATCTTAAATAACCTTATTCAATGTGAAAAGCTTCTTAAGAATAATTGGAATAAATTACAATCACATGACACATGTTCATTCATTTCTTCCATCACATACATGATGGATTTATACCTATATACAAACATATCTTATATTCTTAAATGAAACGTAATGATATATTTGAAGTTTATTTCATTTAATTAGATTAATATGAATCCATGTCTTATTTAATAGAAAAATGACACTTTAATCCATTAGTTGTATGTACACTCAAATGTATAAAAGTTTTAAGTGGGTATGGCGCCATTGGTTCTCACTAGGGGAGTGAGGTAAAGACCTCCTTGGGCTACTTAAAGCTATGTGTCCCCGCGATGTCTAGACTAATATACCCACTATTCTTATATACATATAAATGTATACACAACTATAAGGATGAAGAGTCATACAAAAGAAGAAATTAATTTGATTGAATTATGACTTTCTATTCATTAGACATTGCACATACATATGTGTAAGAGATATGAGTAGGTATGATGCCATTATTTGACTGTGAGAGGTAAAGACCCCTAATGGCTACTTAGAGTTGTGCATTCTGGATGTCAAATATAACACTCTTCTTATATACAAATGAATGTAAGATTAGCCATAAGAAGAAGAAGTTATGCAAAATGTTGTGTTCGATTCGATCATATGATTTACATATGTGATATGAAATTCTTTCTAAGCCTTAGCATGGACATACATAGGAATGGATTTAATCAAATGTTTCAAATGAACTATACATTTATAAATTCTATGTAATCCCATGCAAAGTCAAGAGAGAAGACTTCATACCATATATCTTAGATAATAAACACATGCAAACTCATAAATGTTTCATAATTAGCATCACTCCATATATTATAACCGATTTATACACATTTGAAAGTAACTTGATTTAATAGTATAATAGCACTTATTTTTAATTTAAGTCAACACATGTAGATAAAAGAAATCATTTTGTTTAATTAATTTTTGAAAGAGATGAATGCATGATCATATATGAAAAATAGCATTTAATATGATTGGAAAGAAATAAAAGAACATAAGTAAATGATATCATTCAATCCAATTCAATTCTAAGGGTAATCATATTAAATAAGATCATTTAAAATAAACTAAACCTTCTTAATGTCATTCTAATTTCATGTTTGATTTGATTTAAGAAATATAAGAAGAGGTTTGCTAATCCTATTCCATGCCCCATGTTCATGATTTAATTTAGTTTAATAAGAAATATGTGAATTTTATGAATTAATTAAGTTGGATCCTTAAAATCAATTAATTACCCTTACCTATGCTTCTTTAATTTGATTAACCACTTAATTATAAGCCATAAATGACATGAACATGTGAGGAAATAAAATTTTGATGCTCCTAAAGAACCTAATGCAATTGGCTCATAATTAAGGATTAATTAAGATAAAGAATCTAATTAAGAACTTTTATGATTCTCCCATACTTATGGGTTAATCATAATTTTTTTAAAAGGTCTTTATGTTGTTGAACACATAAAGGGGAACCCTTAATCTCATTGTTTGTATTTAAGGTTTTATTTGATTTGATTTATTTGAATGGTTTAGTTGAATTGATTTGATTTGATTAGTGTTTATTACATTTGTTTTGTATTTGTTTACCTTCATGTAATTTTATTGATTAAATTTTAATTAGATGTTTTTATTCATTAAATTTTGATAATTCAATATCCTTTTAAATTTATTTAATTTAATGAATTTTGACTTATGGATTTTAGATTAGATATTTTGATTTAATTTAATAATTCAATATCCTTTGTTTAATTTGATGCATTTTGATTGATTGATTTTAGATTACATATTTTGATTTAGTTAAATTTCGATAATTCAATATACTTTTAAATTCATATCTAATTCTTTTCTTTGATTATGGTTATGTTACTTAATTTTATGTTTATTTGATTTGATTATGGTTTATTTATTTATAGTTTGATTATATTAGATTAATGAGATTTTATTTTAATTTTAATTGAGTTGATTCATTAATTGAATTTTTTAATCTCATCCATTTGTCATGTATTTCAAAGTGATTTGTATTTTATTTCATACATTAGATAGTTAACTAGTTCACCTTATTTAAGTAGGTTGAATGAGATTTCATTTTGATTATATATTAAATTGATGAGAGTCTTTCTTAATTTAATTTAATTTGATTTGATTTATATTATTTATTTGTCAAAACTTTTAATTTGATTTCATGTTTTTTTTAAAATTAATGATTTGATAAGTTAGGTTTGATTTAAGGTTTATTTTTCATTTAATTGTGATTTAATTGAGTTCAAATTTGTGTTTGATTAAGCTTATATTTAATAAGATTAACTTGATTAAATAATTAGTTTAATTAAGAGGTATGATTGATTAAGGATTTAATTAAGTACTTTCATAACCTTCTCACACATATAGGCTAATTATAATTTCCTTAGAGTTCTCTCAGGTTATTAAACAGTTAAATACATACCCATGAGTCAATTAGGGAAATGATCCATTTTAAAATTTAATTGCTAATTAAATGATTAATTAGTTAATTAATTCCCTTAGAAAGTAAAGGAAAATTAGGAGATGAATTAGGAAAAATATTCCAATCACATTCCCTAAGCCTCCTCACTATCAATCAATGTTAAATGGGTCCAATTAATTAATTAATTTACTATTTATGTGCTTAACTATTCCTTAATTAAGTTAGAAGAGTGATTAAGTCATAATCAATTAATTCTCCAAATTAATTAGCCAACAAATGCCAAGAAAAATAGGAGAGATAGAGAACATTCCCTTAAACATCTTCAGAAAGTTTGAAATTAATTGGGTGATTAATTAATGAGTAATTTAGATATTTACATTTTTCATTAAACCATAATTAAGCTAAAATCACCATTCAAAATTAATTAAGAATAATTTTAATGGATTCCCCTCTAAAATACCTTCAAATTGAGTATTTATTTGTATTTTTTTATTTTTCTATAATTTGTTATAATTTTCCTAAGTTTAAACTTATTTAACCAAATTTTATGAAGTATATTGATTTATTTTATTAAAATAGATCATTTGAACTTCTAAATTCAATATCTTCCAATTCAGCTATTATTTTATCTTGAAATTTTTATGGTGGGTAGATTTTAAACCTAATTTCCACCTCTGAAAATTTCAACTCAATCCAATTTATGTTTTGAGAGTAATTAATGAAACTTGATTTTTATTAAAACATAAATTACTCTTAATCCACTTAGTGGAATTTGATGATTTTAATTTTATTGGATTCCTCTCGGAAGATGAATCCAATGATCCCTTATTTGTATTTTTTTGTTGGGTATTTTATTTTTTATAAATTTTTAAAGTTTTAGATAATTTAATTAATTTTTAAAAGCAAAAAATCTAGAATTTCTTTAAAAATCACCGTGCCATTGACGCTGAAGTTGGCTAGTGGGTTGATGCACCCGCATTAATTGGTTTGGCGGTATGGCAAGCTGATGTGCAAGAAATTGATATGCGCGAGCGATAAACCGTTGGATCGCAACACCATCATCGAGATATGACTCGAGCTTGACACAATTTGCATGAGACATGTTGATCACACGATTCATGATCCTTGCCATCCAATCTCAATGGGAGATAATAGTTCTTTCACCATCTTGGAGAATCTGACCAATTTTTGTAATTTTTGTGAATCGGGATGAAATCTCACTCAAATAGGCTCATTTTGGTATACTAGGTCAAATGGGTTCGACTCAATTTGGGTCATATGGGCCATACTAGGTCAAGTTGGGTTTGGTTGACCAATTGGTCAAATTGGGTCAAACCAAAGCTTAAGTTAGGTTTAAATGATGATTTTAAGAGTTTTGGTATAATCAATTTGATTAATTTGGCTTAAAGTTGATTTTGGCTCATTTGGAATCAAATGGGTCAAATGGGGTCAAGTTGACTAATTTGACCAAAATTAGTCAAATTGGATTGTTATGGTTGATTCATGTTCAATTAGCTAATTGAATGAATATGGTCTTGTTCAAATCAATTTAGATTTAATGATTTAGGCCAAATTAACCCTTTAGGCTAATTTGGGCTAAATCCAATTGGGCTTGATTGAACAAATTGGGAATGGCTTTGATGTTCACAATCAATTTGGAATGAACATGAGCCATTGGTTGCAATCAATTGTTAGATCATGATTTGTCCTTTAGGCCAATTTGGGTCAACTTAATGGCCAATTTTGGGTTTAGTTTGGCTCAATGTGGCCAAGTCATATTTAAATATTGATTTTGGGTTGATTCAAATTATTTGTTTCAATCAATTTAATGTAGGATGAGTTTTGGCTAGTTTTGGTTCATTTGGGCTAAGGGTTGACTTAGTCAAATGACTAACTTGACTTGGTTTAACCCAAGTGATTGTAATTGATCATCCTAGGGTGATCAATAATCATGATGGAAGATTTTGGTGAGCTTGGTTCAATCCAATTTGGGTTGGAAAGTTGGCTCAAATGGTTTGGGTCTAGACATAAGTGGGTCAATTGATTTGATTTTAGTTTGATTGAGTTTAGTTGAACTTATATATGAGCCACGATTAAAATATAAATTCAACGAATTAATTTGGAGTCGAAGGGATTTTGGCTCATTGAAATTTTCAAGTCAAAAGGGCTAGGTTGGGTTTGACTTGGGTTGGCTTCAATTTGATTTGATGATTGTAGGTTTCATTTATATTTGGGTAGATAATTGAATGAATGATTGAATCAACAAAAATCTATTTTGAGTTGATTTGGATAGATTTGGTTAAGTCCCAAGAAATTGGCTTAAAGGGTATAAATAGATTTTGGTTTGATTTTGGTCTTGGCCATTTGGATTTATATTTTAGTTATATTTATGAATATAAATGAAGATCTAAATGATTCATGAGAAAAGCACTTGAGTTTGGAGTGATTTGGAAGCAAATTTGACAAAGTCCATGGATGTAGGTCAAAAAGGCTTGAGGTCAATCAATTTAGTTTGATTCATTTTTGGTCATTAGAAGGTGGGTTTAATTTATATTTGTGAATATGAATGAAGGAATAATTGATTCATAAAGAAATTAATTGAGTTTAATTTGATCTAAAGGGATTTTTGGCTAAGCTTATGAAGGTGGTTCATATGGCTTAGGAAGGGTCTTTAGATTTGAATTTTATTTTGGGTTTCTATCATTTGGAGTAAAATTTGGGATATGGATTCAGAATTTGGATTTGAATTTTAGGTTCGATGTGAGATTTCAATCTGAGTTTGATTTAAGAAAGTGTATCTAGATTGGGTTTAGGCTATATGATAGGTGATTTCCTTATGCCCTAAGGCATAGACTAATCTTATGATTAACCCTTCTAAGTCTCTAGGCTTAGGTTAAGTGTTCACCTAATCACTAGAAGTGTCTTATGATTAAGGAACTCTTAGTGTCTAGAAGAGTCCTAAGTCTAAGAGAAGGAGGTTGAGAGCTCACTCCAAAGGTGAGGTCAGCAATGCTTATGTTGGCAATACCCTATATCATAGATCCTTCGAGCAAATATGGCTACAGTGCCTGGGAATAGAACAAGCCAACAAGATAATTGCTAAAATTTATGAAGGACTTTATGGTGCACACCAATCAGGTCCTAAAATGGCTTTCAAAATCAAAATAATGTGATACTACTAGCCATCCATGGTAAAGGATTGTATCGATCATGCCAAGAGATGCCATGAGTGTCAGGTTCACGGCAACATCATTCATCAGCTTGCAAACCTGTTGCACCCAATGATAACATCTTGGCCATTTGAATGCTGAGGATTAAATATAATTGGACCAATTGCATCATGTTGGTCATCGCTTCATTTGGAGATTATTGGGGCTAAAGCCGCTACAATCAAGTCACATCCAAGCTTGGTCCAACCATAAATTTAGTGTGTCATGCCGAATTATCTTATATAATGGTCCAACCTTCAAAAGCAATCTATAGATTCAACATAAGATTTAAGATACTCATCGATTTATAATCCGAGAGAAATTATTTAGTGGCTTTCAACAAAATACAAGTCAAGTTGCTTAGAATGATCCTCACCAAAAATAAAAGGGAGTTGAATACTAAGCTTGTGGAAGTGTTATGGGCCTACCGCACCACTTATAAAACACCTATGAAATTCACTTTCTATACACTAGTGTTTGGAGCTGAAGCAGTTCAATCGCTTGAAGTTGAACTACCCTCACTCCGAGTAGCCATTCAACACAGCCTTACTCAAGATGAAAATGCTCATCTACGAATGGAAGATCTTAGCATGCTTGATGAAGTTCGACTCCAAAGCATTCGATCATATGGTGCATCCTCAAACTTTTCAAGAAGGGGAGTTGGTCCTGGTGCTGAGAAGGCCAATTATCCCTCACCATAAAATTAGCGGTAACTTTGAACCTAATTAGGAAGACCCTTTCGTCATTTGAAAGGTATATCAAGGAGGAGCCTACAAACTCATTGATTCCAAAGGAGAAATACCAATGCCACCAATCAATGATCGATATCTAAAATTATATATATATATATATATATATATATATATATATATATTTATAAAAATATATATATATATATATATATATATATATATATATATATATATATATATATATATATATATATATATATATATATATATATATATATATATAATATATATATATATATATATATACCATCTCTACATCTATCCCCTTTTAAAAAGAAGATAAATGATATATATATATCTATATATATATATATATGAGATTCTTCCTACTTTACATGGAAAAGTAAAGCTTTATTTTAAATCGGTTCGTTAAGTTCCTAGGGGCAAGCCTCATAGTTACATCCTAAGGAATGGGATTCCTTATAAATACTCTCGATTAAGGTAAATGATCATTGTCTCCAAAGATTTTAAAATGTAAGAATATCAATCAATTGGTTTATTTTTAAAAAGTTAAGTGGGATCGATCAAGAGGAGGGAGTTCTTATCAACTAAATAAAAAGTAGGAGGTGCTTAAGATACTAGAAGCTAGTAAGCACCCCAAACTACCCTATGGTTGGCTTTACATTTTTTGATTGAATTAATTTGTTTGAGTTAAATTTTATTAGAACACTAGGCTTATAATTCCATGATACAAGGTAACAAAATGCCTAAGAGGTGAGAATTTATACATAGAAAGGGAAGTAGCAACCTCTGAACCTAAATCTAGGAGCTTTAGGTAAAAAGCATGACCTAAATCTAAGGCAAAAATGAGTATTTGGTTTACCTCCACAAGAGAGGATAAATCACCTAAATGTTTGGACTTACAACTGCCTGGGGGTGGCTGCCAACTAACTCATCCTACGGTTTTAAAACATGTAGGCCAATCATAGGTTTATGCAAAATAATAAGGTTATTATTTATTTAGAAAGAGATTAAATCCTTAAACACACTCCCTAAGATACTAGATCATGTAAGGGCATGCTTTAATGACTTAAATCTAATGCAAATTTTTCATATCTTTTATTTTTATTTTGAAAAGTCAATTTGACACAGGCTTTAGGATTCATATGCCTAATGCATGAGAAGTTAGATTATGGGCCAAAATCAGCAAGACAAGGAGGTGTGTTTTCACCATGGCTCTCAAAAGTTGCAAAGGTGGAAGCCCTCCAATAAAGAGTGAAATTATATGCTTTTTATGGATAATGTTATAAAAGTAAGTCAACATCTAGCTTAGGGGTTGCTAATTTTTTTATCTTGATTTATAACCTAAGCTTTAGGTGAGGTTATGAGTTATTTATTTTTAATTTTGAGTTGATTAATTTGGTAGAATATTATTTCTAAGAGCCTAATCATCCACCATACATCAAAGCAAGGAAGAAACTAGAAAAGATGTCATCTTAATGCAAAGTTAAACAAACATCAATCAATTTATAAAATTAGCAAAAGAATAAAAGGCCATTTGTGGTGAGCTCACCACAAACCTAAAATAAATTGGTAGAAGCTCTACCCTTATACAACCCGATTATAAATGAATTAATTATAATTAAGCAAGGAATTCATGTTATGTCTTTATTCTTCATTTCTTCTTTCTTCTTCTTCTTTCTTCTTTCTTCTTTCTTCTTCCATTTATTCTTTTGGATGGTTGGAATGTGGTTGCTCCAAAGGCTTCACATGGCACATAAGATGCAATCTTATAACCAATGCTCATCATAATCCCCCATAATAATCATTCCAAAATCTTAATTGGAAATTTATATAAAATGGGAAAAAGAAAATCTAACTAACACTTGTAAAATAGAGATTAGCCAAACAAACCATAAATCCTAAGCATGTATATATATATATATAAATTGGACTTAGCCCCCCACATATGAGTAACCAACTCCACCTGGCTTATTTTTGGATTATGCTTAGGTATAATCATCTGCACAGCAAAAGCAGTTATATTTTTATTACAGTGCCCCTTAAGCGCAATCCCCTACAGAAGATAATGATTAGACTAAATTATCCTACCATTCATTCTATGCACATACACCCTAACATATAGATTAAAACAAAATATCACAAAATAAAAGTAAACATCAAACCATGTATCACCCTAACCTAAAGCTAGAAATGATGACTTAGTCTAATGTGTGTGCTTTAAAAGCTTTGTGTGGTATGGTTAGCTAGGCTTTAAGGTTTAAATTTCCTAAGTATGAAATGTTCAACTTAGAGGTTGATGTTATTTAAGTTTTTAATTTATTTAGTTGATTTTATTTGATTATTTGTTTAGGTTTGAATGAATCTACAATTAATTACTAAGTTGTAAAGAGAGGGAAAATAGAAGAGAATTTCTCTTTCCTTTACTACCTTAAGTAATTTCTAAAATAGACTCATGTTTGATTTTTTTTTTTATTGAATGCCTTATTATGTGATTTAATTAATCCTAAGTTTATATTTTCTCTAAACAAACCTATCCAAAAAATAAAGGCATTTTAAGATTAAGTAAAGTGAATTAATATTACATAACACTCAACACTTTATTTCTTTCCTAATATGTATAACATGCATATGGATGAATCCTAAGCATATCTATACATACAAATGAGGATGTTTAGCACACTTTCATAATGAATGCTAAGTGATATCACTTAAAGAAATTTGGAATTTTTCATGTATGAATGATTTTGTTAAGTAGAAAAGGGTGATTCTTTTATCCATTTTTCACATCCATATTTAAATGTATGAATGGCATAAGTAAATACGGTGCCATTATTAGCACTAAGGGTGTAAGGTAAAAGACCTACTTAGGGCTACTTAAAGCCTCGAACCTGGGTTGTCTAGACTAATATACCACTTTCCTTAAATACATGTGCATACAAAAGAAATGAATGGAAAAGAAAGATGCAAAAGTTTATGTTTGTTTGTTTGATTTGTTTATGCAATTTATATGTGTGGATGTCCTTCTTAAGTAATAGCATAGGAATGAATAGGAATGGATTTAATCAAGTGTTGTGTTCTTTTCAAATGAAGTATATACTTTGTCAAATCCTATTCAAAATTATGTTAAAAGAAAAGAGAAGGAAAACCACACTATGCACATCTTTATATTTCTACTCACATGCAAGCTTATAAATAATCATAAGTAGCATGCCTTTTAGTTTTGATAATTGATTTATAAGTTTTGAAACTAATTTTAGATTTAATATCAATAATATCCATTCATATTCTTACTTTAGCCAAAGCATACAATTTGACATAAACGAAACATTTCATTTTTAATTTGTTTTTTTTTTTAAAAAAAAAGCATGAATGCATGAATTTCATACACATTTAGCATGTTAGAAAGAAATAAAGTGATGAAAGTAATGTAAATTCATTCAATTAATTCCTAAAGACAATCCTATGAATAAGGGTATTTAAAGTAAATCAAATTTATTTTAAGGATAGTTTGGATTAATTTGAGAAATATGAGATGAGTTCACCAGTCCTATCCTATTCCTCCATGTGTGAGTTATTTAAGTTCAAATTTTAGGTGATTAGATCAATTTTATGCCTTGACTAGGTTAAGATGTGGATTAAGTATGTTAATTACTCCTTACCTACAGCACCTTCACATATTTAATAACATAATTATAAGCCAATTATATGACATAAAACCACATAAGAAATTTAAATTAGCAATGCACCTAGGAAAGAAAGGGCCTAATGCAATTGGCTCAAAATTAGTGATTGATTAAATTAAAGGGTTTAATTTAAGTGCTTTCATAACCCTTCCCACACATATGGGTTGGATTTTGATTTCCTTGAGCTACTTAGGTTATTGAACACCTAAGAATCTACCCAATATGAATTAGTTAAGTTTTGGAATGTTTCAATTTTAAATTTTTGATTAATTAAGCTATTTTATCACATGATTAAATTATTTAATTAATTTTGCACCTTAATTAGATTTTAATCCAAATGAAATAAACTTTGGGAAAAAGATATGGGAAAAACCCAATCTCATTCCTAAGTCCACTCACTATCTAAGGTAATTAGCAAAGTTAATGGAATTTATCACTATTTAAAAGGTTAATTAATCATTTAATGGATTAAGAGTAATTAGGAATGAGCCAAATTATCCTAATTAAGCCATTAATAAATTTCAAGAAATTAGAGCAGAGGTCATCCCATTAATCAACTCTAGAAGTTTGGAATTAATGGAATGATTAGGAGTAATTAATGTTACATTCCCAATAAAACCCTAATTAAAAAAATATCACTTCAAAATAAGTGAAATTAATTTTAGAATATCCCACTTTGAATTATCTTTCCAATGTTTTTATTTTGTATTTTTTATTTTTACAATTAGTTATGAATCTTTGAAGTTTCCAAGCTTATTAAGTAATTAATCCCCTAATTATATGACTAATCTTGTCGATGCCACATGGACCACTAAAGCGGCATGCGCTTTCCATGTGGCACGATGAGAGAGGTCACTTAAGTTGTCACATCATAGCACCGTCGCAAGTTTGCCGCCCCATCTCCCCATCAAGGATCGACCTTGAGATCGAGCCTCGTTAACAAGATTAAATCAAGGATCCTATGTGTCTTAATCATGGTCGTCCATCCAAAATGCATGGATGGATGGCCCATGATCCATCATTGATCTTTCCTAAGGGAGAGGACATACGTCCAACCTTTAGGGCAAGATTCAAACTCGATTGAGCTCGAATTGAGCCCAAACTCAAGCCACACCATCATCATGCAAGGGGGGACACATCTAATGGCTAAGTTTACTTGAGATGAAAATCCACTTCACAAAAGACCACACACTATCTATTTTAAGCTCGGGTTGAAGGCATACCTCGCAGTAGGCTATCACCGATGCTCGAGTTCAATGAGGTAGCTTTGCTAGTGGAGACGAAGCCTTGTTGAAGATTTGAGGTGGTTTGGTTGAGTGGATCTTCTTATGTACCAATCTCTCCTTCAAATGGATTTATTCTTCATCAAAGTCCCACATCCCTTATCTTTGGAGCTTGGAAGAAGCTTGGGATGAGTTCGACTAGGCCATGTAAGGGTCCTTGAAGAAGAAATTGGATTGGTTTTATGTATTGGCTAAGTTGGATTTCCTTGCTACCTCCCTTATTTTCAGCTTGGAGAAATTGAGAATGGAGAAGTTGAATTGCTTCTAGGAAGCTTAGAAGAGCTCTAGGATGCTAGCTCTGACTTTTTATTACTTAATCGAATGCAAGAGAGATCAGTTGAAATGAAATTAGGGCGAGTATATCTCCCCATTGAAGGATCGGATGGTTGCAAGCTCCTTTGCCATTTTGATCTAATTGACCTCCTTGAGTGGGTTTGTTAGGTTGTTTAGGGTGGCATTGCATTCAGTTTGGCCAGAGAGAGGTAGTGGATGAGTGCCATGTGCTTGAAATGAGTGGAGGAAAAATTCTCATGTGCTCATTTCCATGGGGGTGGTCAATTTTGACCTTGGGTTGGGTTTGGCTGACCCAAACCCAATGGGTCGTGTGCACCATATCCATTAGTGACCATTTGGTCCACTAAGAAGATGCTAAGTGTCCATGAAAAGGAATTGACCAAATTCCAAATGATTTTGATTTTAGGTTACCCTATGGCCTAGGGGTAAATGGTCATTTGACCTTAATATTAGTTTGAATATGTTTGGTATGATTGAAAAAATGGTTAGGACAAGTTTCATTGAATTTGGAGTTGGTTTGATGTGATTTGGCTCATGTTGACCCATTTAGGTCAAAATGGGTCAACTTGGGTCAATTTGACCAATTAGTCAAACCAAGGGTTGGGTCTAGTTCATATGACCATTTGAATGTTTTGGCATCATTGGTTCAATTTGATTTACATTTGAATTTGGTTCATTTAATTTCATTTAGGTCAAATGGGTCAAGTTGACCAATTTGACCAATTTGACCTATTTGGGTTAGGTCATGGGTTGCTTTATGTTTGGTTGATCATTTGAAATGGATTGGTGTCTTTGTTTCCAATCAACTTGGTTTATATTTGGATTTGACTCAATCTGACCCTTTAGGTCAAGTTAGGTTCAAGGTCAATTGGGCTAGGTTAGGTCTAGTTGGCCAATTGGGGCTTTGGTCAAGTTCAACAATCATTTTTAAATGAATTTGACCCATTGGTTTCAATCAATTTGACTTATATCAAGTTTTGACATATTTTTACTTTTAGGTCAATTTGGGTCAACTTGGGTCAAGTGGCTAATTGGGCTAGGTTAGGCTCAAATGATGAGTTGATCAAGTTCAAACATTGGTCATGAATGAATTTTGATCAATGGTTTCAATCAATTTGGCCTATGGTGGATTTTAGCTAGTTTAGATTTCATTTTGGCTAAGTGTTGACTTGGTCAACCCTTAGGTTTGACTTGGTTTGACCCAATTTGAATGGTTAATCATCTCATGATGATTGTTGCTCATAATGTGAGGCTTAGATGGGATTAGTTCAATCCAATTTGGATAGGATTAGAATTTGGCTCATAAGGGGTACTTTAGGTCACTTTGGGTCAAATGTGCATAAGTAGGTCAAATGGCTTGGTCAAAGCTTGATTTGAGTTTGATTGAACTGACATATAGACTTATGGTTGAAATATAAATCCATTTGCAAGTGATTTGAAGTCAAATGGGTTTTAATTCACTTGACAATTCAAGTTCAAAGGGTGAACATGAGTTTGACTTGGGTTTGATTTTTGAATTTAGTTTTGGTTTTATGGTTGGGGCTTATGTTTATAATTGGATTCATGATTATAGGATTGATTCAATCATGAAGAAAAATCAAGGGTTTGGCCTGATTTGAAATTTATTTGGCTAAGTTCAAGATTTTTACTTGAAGGCTTGGGTTAGATTTTTGATTGAATTTGGATTTGATTTTGAATTTATTTTTGGATTGATGATTGAAGTTTGTATTTATATTTGGATTCGTGATTATAAGATTGATTAAATCATGAAGAAAAATCAAGGGTTTGGCTTGATTTAAAATTGATTTTGCTAAGTTCAAGATTTTAACTTAAAAGGCTTAGGTTGGATTTTTGATTCAATTTAGAATTGATTTTTTTTTGAATTTATATTTCATTTATATTTGTGAATATAAATGAGAATATAAATGGATTGTTAGAAAATTCCTTGAATTTGAATTGATTTAGATTTGATTTAGGCTAAGTCCATAAGATAGAATCAAAGTGACTTAGGAAAGATTTTTGGAATTGGATTTGAATTTTTAGATTTAGTTTTATTTATTTGAATTTATATTTTATTTATATATGTGAATATAATTGAGAATATAATTGGGTTATGAGAAAATTCCTTGAATTTATTTAGATTTGATCTAAGTTTGTGAGAGGGAGTCTAAAGACTTAGGAAATATTTTGGAGTTTGGAATCCAATCATGGGCTTCAATCATATGTTTCAATTATTTGGAATTGATTCATGATTTGAGAAAATCTATTGAATTGGTTCAAGGTTTAAGTTAGAGTTGAAGTTGATAAGAGTTTGGAGAAAATCAATCAAGTTGGAATTGATTTGAGTTTGACTTGAGGGGAGGAATTGAGGAATTTGGGTTAAGCTATAGGGTAGGCAAATCTTCCTAACACCCCTAAGGCATGACCTAGTCATATGGCTAACTCTTCTAAGTCTCTAGGGCTAGGTTGAGTGTCCACTTAATTTCCAGATGTGTCTTAAACCTAAGAAGCTCTTAAAGTTTAAGAGAAGTCCTATGTCTAAGATGGAGGGGTTGAGAGCTCACTATAAAAATGAGGTCAACAATATCTAAAGAAGTATTATACATGAAAGTGTAATCAAATGAATATCATACTTAAAGCTTTCATAAGTTTTACTTGTAAATTCTCTTGTAACACAAGAATGCATTTTCAAGATAAAACAAAAATCCACCTATTAGATAGGGGGCATTTTATATATTTTTAGGTCAACATCGCAACTAAGGACAAAATCCTAAAATGAATGGTTATAATGATCAATGTAAGTCTCATATGATCATTACAAGTGTGAAAATAAAAAATAATTTTAATGTCATCATACTTGTGAAACATTGCAAAGATCCCCATATTAAACAAGGGCACTTTTTATAAAAAAAAATATTATAGCAAAATGTTAGGCTTTCTCCTATAACACAAGGCCTCCTTTTGTATTTGGGTTGACATCGCACCTAAGGACGAGATCCCCATATACATGTTCAAATTATATATTCAAATTCACAAGTCTCAAAGTCTAATTATCAAAAAGAGAAATTTCAAGTCTGTAAACTGCAATAAATCAAGTTGGAGACACATCATCCCTTCATACATCAAATTTAGGGCCCAAGTGGACGCATAAGGTCAGACTCAACACGACCAAATATGTCCAAGTGGATGATAGGTCTGCTTACTCAACATGCCACAAAAGTTGTAGTAAGAGGTCCCCTATCTTGTTAGCCTGATGATAAAATCCTCCATCAATTTCTAAAGTCTAAGACTCAAGTGGAAACATAAGGTTGAACTCAACACGCCCAAATATGGCTGAGTCATTGACAGGTCTGCTTACTCAACATGCCATAAAGGTAATAGTAAGGGATCCTCCTACTTCATTAGTTCAAAGGCAAGAGCATCTAAATCTCCAAATCCCTCCAACTTGATAAGTTCAAGTGGCCCAGACTGGGAGATCATCCCTAATGGTCGTAAGGTCATTTTCCAAAATCCAACAAGAAAAATATCCTCATTCAAGAAGCAACTAAGTCAAGTTTGGTATCAATATCAAATGTGAAATCTCAACTCCTTCAACAAGTCTGTTAAGCAAAAAGCAAAGATCAAAGGAAACGCTTCTTCAATAAGTCCAACCAAGCAAAAAAGCAAAGGACCGAATAAGTCATTCCAATGTTCGTACAAAGCCAAAGGCTGAGCTAAGGGAGTCATGTCATCAATATGTCCACTACACATAAAACATAGGACTAATGACTCATCGCCATTGACCCAACATAAGCTCTGAGGACTAGGTCACTGGCAGACATCCTTCTATAATCCCACAAAAGTAAAAAAATTATGGTATAAGGTAATTTCATATCACTTGAAAAGTCTTCAAGACAATCCAAGATTTTTCTCCATCAAATCCATCAAGGCAAAAAGCCAGGATATAAGAAAATTCAAGATACAAATCCCCGAGATGAAGTCTTCAACAAGTTCATTAAAGCACCATGCCTAGGACCGAAGATGCTATCACCTTGCCAAAATTCATCAACTCCATCAAGTCCACTAAGGCACGAAGCAAGGGTAGGAGGAAAATACAAATTTCAAATTTTGAGATTAAATCTTCAACAAGTCCATCAAAGCACAAAGCATAAAATCGAAGATGCTCTCATCTCGCCAACAAGTCATAACTCAAGCAATAATGTAACGCACAAAGTTAGGACAAGAGGAAAATAAAAAATTCAAACTCTCATATGAAAGTCTTCAATAAGTCCGAAAGCACAAAGCATAGGACCAAATACATTCCAAATTCTCTCAGCTTATTACCCATATATTTATCTAAGGCAACATCGTGCTTCAAGCCGAGATCCTCAGATAAATATATACATGATGATCAGAAAGAGCTACGTTTATTTATATAAAGGAAGTTCAAATTCTATGATACATTTCTAAGCTAATATGCAATCCCCCTATTAGACAGGAACCTTCTTTTATGATCAAAATTGTTCAATCCTCTCTTATAAAATAGGAGATTTTCTTTTATATATTTAGGTTGACATCAAGATTTATGCTGAGATCCTTGAATATATCTATAACTATTATTATTAAGGTTGCAAGCTCTTGCAAGAATAATAAGAATTCATTTCTGTGCATAAAAAGATAGCTCTAAATATCGAAAGTTTGTCTCCAAGATTCAACAAATTTTGAAGATCAAGTTAGAAGAACTTTCAATTTCAGAAGCTTCAATCAATTAAATTGAAAAAACATCAACCTCTATATCTTCAAGTCTAGGACACGAATGGGTTCTAAATGTCAAACTCAACAAGCCCATAAATGGTCGAGTTGCTGATGCTCTTCTCACTCAACATGCTGCAAGAAAAGGCCGCAGTGAAGAGCCCCCATTTGTTAGTCTAATGACAAAACTGCCAAGCAATCACAGCTTAAGTCAAAGACTCAAGTAGGTTCTAAAGGTCAGACTCAACAAGCCCACAAATGGCCAAGTTGCTAACACACTCCTCACTCAGTAGGTCATAAGAAAAGGCCGCAGTGAAAGAGTTTATGCTCATCAATCCACTGATGATAGTTTTTTTAATCTCAAACCAAATTCAATTAAGTGCTTATAAGCAGTTAGAATCCAAGAGATTTTTCTACCTGATCAGTAGACCAAGATAATCTAAGGAAACAACTCTCAATTCAGTGTAACCTCAAATCAATCTCTATATTGCCTGCAATATGATGTTTTAATCTCTTTTCAAATAGTCTGATCAAACACAAAGCACAGATCAAAGAAAATTTTCTCATCAAGTCCATCAAAGAAGAAAGCACATGACTGAGGAAGTAATTTCATAGTTCATACAAAGTCAATGGCCGAACTAAAAGAATTTTATGGTTATTCAGTTTGTTAAAGCACTCATTACTAGACTAATAACTCAACATTATAGACCTAATATAAGCCAGAAGGCTAGGTCATCTGTATGCACCCTTCAATGAGTCCGTCAAAGCAACAAGCACAAGATTTAGGGTTAATATGGATAAATCAGGTCAATTCTTCATCAAGTCCGTCAAGCTTAAAGTTAGGACAAAAGAAATTTTAAATCTCAAAACAAACAAATCAATTCCTCCATCAAACTTGATTAAGCATGAAGCTAGGGTCAGAGGAAACCCAATTCTATAAAGACACAAAAGAAAGAGATCTTTAACAAACCCATTAAAGAAGAGAGTAGATGGTGGAAGAAGCTCTTCAGCGAACCCATTGAAGTTGAAGTGATGCAAGATCCATGGCCAGCCCAAAGGATCAACCAATTATCAATAAACATGACTTGCTCCATGCATGAATCACATTTTTGGGGGCATTTGTTGACCTCCATGTATGCGCCATAAGTTGAGTCGAGCTTACAAGACAAATTCGGCAGACTTTGGATGCAATAGTGCGCAAATCAGAGCTGAAATGCACTATGCATCATTGAAATCAATTTAAATGACCTATGATTGATGAACGGACTATGTCATTGCATTCAGAATATCAAAATTGATTGAAATATAAATATTGCATAATCTAACGGTTGGCCAATCAAGAGATCAAGTCATCGAAGCACCAACGGACATATCAAAGTCGGGAGGCTACGATGATGCCCAAATGATCTCCATTCATGAAATTGATCAAGTCATTAGCATTGAAATAATGAAATATATCAAATGAGATTGTATGTGATTGATTTGTACGTGTCTACACAAACATCGAGCGATCGGAAGCGAGAATGCACATTTTTGAGTCAAAATTGATCCAATTCGACTTTGAATTGAATTAAAAGACCTCCGTTCATAAAATGGATTGCGCCATTGCATCTGGAACATCAAAATTACCTAGAATATACATCCAATTTAACTAAGGTTGTTGAACATAAAATATTTCCAGAATTAGCATGCATTATGAGATAAATCCACTCAATTAGCCTCTAATTATGCCCAATTAGCGCTTCAAAACTTGCAGCCACCCATCTTCATAACTCCATCTCCCATTCAGCCAATAAATAGCCACCATGTCACTCTTCCCATACCATCTCACATGATTAAGCTCAGTTTACCTTCATGTGACACAGCCACATAAGGGAGCTCTCTCGTGATCCTTTATATGTCGAACAAGCGAAGGTCTTGATTCATCCATCTCTACCACCAAATGGAGATTCCTCCCTCATGACTCCCTCTTTCTCCCATTTGAACAATCTTCTTTCTTTACTCTCTCATGATCAAGCAGTTGTCGATCCCTCCCAACCCTATTATTCTTTCGCTCTAATTGACCGAGCCAAACATAATCCCAAATCCACTCATTTCGCTTCACTTCTACTTGAAAAAGAGAAGGGGGACATCATGAAGGTGACCATCATCTTTCTTCCCACCCTCCTTCATGCATTTTTTCTCATCTAAATCCTTCTACCAATAGGATTTGGTAGATCTGGGTTTAACCATGTGAAAGCTACTCTAACTAATTACACAAAGTTTTTTTTTTAGGCAAGCAGAAACATGAAGGCTTAAATCCTGCAACCAAATAGCCCCTAAGGCTTCCAAAGCTTCCTCTTTTCTCTAGTATCCAGTCCTCAGCTTCTTTCTGTCAACATCCTCACTTCTGCTGTTACTATAGCTTGCTCCTTCAGAATGCTCTCTTTCTCCACCTCTCCATTTTTATTTTCCTTTCAAAGCTCACGGTAATGGAATGTATATGTAGCCCACCTCACATTGTTATCTCTTGTGCTTCATCTTACAGCTTAAGAGGTGTAATGGGCTTTATAAATTCATGCTAATTTAAGCCCATTATCCATATTCAATTGAAACTAAATCTTGAAACATAATGTACAAAAAAATCTCAAAAATATTTTTTATGCTTAGATAATTTAAGTCCAGATTGTATTTTGTATTTAAATGGCCTTTCTATTTTTGGATTAAAGTGGAATATATGAGAGATGAGATTCAAGGAGTTCAACATCGGCATTCCCATTGCTTGGTAGAATTTAAGTTAAATCTAACTCAAATCCTATTGTTGAAATCAGCCACCCTTTTTATTCATTCTCAATCTTTTCTTTAAAATTCAATGCTTTATCCAAATCCCAATTGTAGCACGATGAGCGGAACCCATACGCGCTCATTGTAGCACAGCGGGGAAAACTTATAGGCGACACTCGTGGCGCGATTGGAAAACTTATATGATTTATTTTTGTACAAGTAACCTATACACGCTCTTTCTAGCATGGTAGGGAAGAAGATACATTAGCCATCGTTTATACCACTCATGCGTGCTCTTTGTAGCGCAGTGAGTAGGCCCAGGCTCCTGATGCAGCCCCCTATGTGGGGATGATGCTGGGAGGCTGCCGAAATTCTATCTAAATCATGCACTTGTATAAAGCTTAAATAGGATGAATAGTATAATTAAAATTGTTAAAACTCAACATATGCTTAATTGAATTTGAAATTATAAATATAAATGAACTTGAAATGAATTTGAAAGAGACTTGATTACAATTAATATTGCAAATCATATTTCAAATAAGAAAATAAAAGATCAAACTCATGTGAACCTACAAAACTTGAAATAAATCTGAATTCCTTTTATATACATAAATTGAACTTCGCAATAATTTGCTTAAAATAATTCAAAAAGAGAATCCTAATGAATCATTGAAGACTTACAGTGGGATCAAAACATAACTTATAAGCATGCAAACATAGTTCAAGTGAGACTTGCAGAGGACTTATATTAAGCCAAATAACTCACCATTGGAAATAAACTAGTCATCTTGATGAATACTAAACTCTACCATAATTCATTTCAAATGATTCGAAGGAGATAAAAGTTTGTGGGAGGCTTCAAATGAATTTAAAGGGCTTGTTGATAAGCATAAGAGAGAGTCCTTACTAATCATTGTGATTATTTTATGATTCACTCTGAGATAAATAAGAAGGTTTTAGATGAGTACATAATTTAATTATCTGAGGTTTATAAGAAGCTTAAATGTGCATTCACAAGTTAAGGAGGTCGATTAAGTGGTTCATCAATGAGCATAAATCGCAAGCATTGCTTCCTAATAATTGGTTGGATTATATCATACATTGAGTGAATTGGAATAAACCTAATTGAATCCATGACTAAATTATATAGAAGCTTATAATAGCATCAATGGCTCATTATTGAGTGCAATAAGTTCTCTAATGAATACATGACTTCCTCACAATTCATTTCAATAGAATTGAGGGTAGTCAAAGAATTCATTAGAAGTATGCGATAAATTTGAAGGTTTATTAATAAGCATAAGAAATAGCTATGAATCTCTCAAGCTTAACTATTAAAGAAGTAAATATAAATCATGATTTGTTATTCCAAATTATAATATAAGTTTAAAACACCTTACGCCACTAGATCTACAACACAAATCTAGAAGCAAACATAAGGCATTGACTCAAATTCTAAATGAACCATTCGTGCACCATAAATTTCATTCAACATAAGTATTGTGTAATTTGTGAAAACATTCAAACAGGATGAATGTTACATGCCTGCATTTTATTCAATACAAATACTTTAATTTTCATTCAAAAAATATTGGATTAAAGTGAACCATGCATAAATCATGATGCAAATCATCTTCTAATTTAAGTATTTCAAAATTTATGCAAACACTTACATTTAATAATTTATACATGCATCGTAAGACAATCCTATGTTCAATTTTTTTGTATTGATATATGTATAAGTGCTTTAGAAGATATCGAATTCTCTGAAATACATGTAAACATTTTTAAAATAACCTGCATGGGCCCCAACACTATGCTGAATGCTTAAACTTAGTGTCTGAGGATATTGCACAAGTTGATTCTCGGTTTGGTCTTAGGATCAGGTCCGGGTTAACAAAACCTAAAAATCCAATAATAATATTATAAGAATTTCAACTTGGAAAAATATCTGAGAAGCTAATTCAATCATATCATAGTAGATCTAATCCTCTAATATTAAATTAATAGAGTTGACAAGATCTTGAATAATAAACTAAATAATCAAGTAGACTTATACACCCTAATGATGATTGAGTTGATTGAAGATATCAACTGGAGGGATAATTATTATCAAAATATATCAGATATTTATATTCAATATTCTCAAATTTAATGTTCTTAAAATATAGATCTGAACCTCGATTACTAAATTAATAGAGTTGATAGGATCTAGAATAATAAACTGAATGGTTAAGCAAATTTATATACCCCGATAATGGCTGTGTTGAATGAATATTTCAATTATAGGGGATATCACTATCTAGTTATATTCATGTCAAATTAGATAAATTCTAATTCCATGTAAATATTAAAAAATTATAAAAGAAGCTTAACTTAAATGCTTAAATGAAAATCATCAATCTAAAAAAATTTAAAGCAAAATTCAAGCCATCCATCTTCTGCAATTGTTTGTCATATGTAATAAATTAAAGAAACTTTAGCTCACAAAGGAGCCAATATCAAGTCAAGTGCACAACTATGTTCACTCTCAATCAATCTCATGCCAATAAAGACATGGCCCGTGTCCTCTGACCACGTGGTTTGACTAGTAGGCTCCACATATGATGCGATTATGATCAGAGTCCTCTGATCGGGTGGATGCCACCAAATGGCATTATTATATTATGGTCAGGACTATAGCCCATATGTTCCCCAATGGCTCCTCCCTTTGAGATGTGAATCAAAGGGTGCACTTGATAGGGCAAAAAGCCCTTTGTCAACTAAGATGGACTTAAACTTGTCTCCTTGTCTCCTTAGACAAACACCACCCCAAGTCTACAAGATTTTCTTGGATGACACAACACATGACTGCTGACAACCCTTAGATCAGGTTGGGTCGACTACCTCCTCTGACTAAGTAAACTATAGACCACAATAACCCAGGATGACAAAACCATAGGATCTTGATCAGGCACATCATCGTTCCCTCAACCATCTGCTTTAAGCTAACGATGATGAATTTCATCAATATAAATTTCAAAACTCCACATGCTGCTACTATATGCTACGCATTTAGCGATCTAACAACTAGCCTTAATTATAAAGTTCTCTCTCAGCATTGAGAGGGGTAATTAACTATAGGTGTTTGGGCCTATAGAAAACCTGGAACCAAATCTAAACCCCTCACAAAATGAGGGTGAAATCTCTGGGTAGTGTCTTATCTACTATTCTATCTACCTTCTAAAAATTTAACCAACATTTAATCTACTCTCTTCATCGAGCTGTCGGTGGTAAATTTTCAGAGCCCACAACTATCTTGAAGATCTTATAAGATTTTAGAGCACAAAAAACACCAAATTTTTTGGATAATTATAGGGATCTAGAGTCTAATAGGATCCTCAATGATCTTTTAAAGACTGTCATTATCTTTTCAAATGCATATGTTGCAACCTTACCTATGCCTCAATATTTTTTATCAAGGCTAATATTAATTAAGGCCCTACTTACTAGAATGCTACAACATAATTTATGAACAAGATGATTGCAACATAAGCGAGGTTATAACATATGTCATGAGGGATGGAGTTGTAATATAAACAAAGTTATTATATATCTAATTAATGAGACATTACTACAATTAAACCGAGGTTATGGTGTATGTTAGAAAGAGATGGTCATGCGGAAAGCTAGATTATGATGTAGATTTAGAAGAAATGATAATTGTGATGTAAGCAGGGTATGGAACAAGCATTGAAATAGTTAATTACAACACTAATAGGATTGTGGCATAAATTTGGATTTGACTCCAAAGACGTTATGATATTGATGTTTCAAAGGTTACATCATAAGTAAGGCTTGACATATGTCGTAAAGAAGATGATGATAGCTAGTAAAAAAGCCTTAAGAATCTAGAAGGCTTTGAGAGTTACAAAATTGTATAAGGCTATGGATAGTTCTCTATGCTTTAGAAATATTTGGAAATAACTCCACAATGATCTATTTATAATTCTTAAATTGAACTAAATTAAAGTATATTTATAAACTTTGAAGAAGGATAATTAATTCATTATTTATGATATGTTAGAATATTTCTTATAAATTGTTAACAATGAATAATGGAAATTGATCTTTCTTATGATAAAAAAATATAGTTTGGAAATGTTACCCTTGAGCTAGCATACCCAATTTGCTTATCATGACAATGGTTTTTTCAGGAAACTATTAATGGTTTAGCAATATTGGTCCTATAAATGGAACCATATATTAATAATGTCTTTGAATAATAATAAAAATATGACAACATATAAATCTCAAGGATTTAATGATGGCTAGTATAACATCTTGAGGATCTAGAATGCCTTTAAAGCTACACATTTCTCTAAGGACATGGATGATTCTCAACACTCTAGGATTTTACATGATCAACTTAGGAATGGTCCCTTATTCATGCCTTATCACCAGACATTGGCTGGAATTTGACAAGTGAATTTGAATTTGACTTCATTTTTTATTTAAAATTGTCCTAAAATTTGTATATAAATAAGTCATTCAAGTGGGCGTTCGAATTAATCAAGTTGCATATGAGTCAAGTTATAGTTTAAGATTTTCACTCATTTAATAAATAGATCAGGATTCTAATCATTAATATTAATATCATGTTAGTTTCAAATCAGCATGAACTCAACCCATTAAATTGAAATTGATTGAGACATATTTAGAAACTTTGAGAAGGATAATTTATTTAGTATATGTTGACCTCCACATATCCTAAACAAGCCGAATCGAGCTTATAAGGTGAATTCGATCGACTTTGGATGCTTTAGTGCATAAATTGGAGCTGGGATGTGTTAAACATCACTAAAATCATTCCAAATGACCTATGATCAATGAACAGACTTCTCCATCACATTCAAAATATTGAAATTGGTTAAAATATAAATATTACATAATCTAAATATCAACAGATCAAGCGATCGAGCCATCAATGTGCTAACATGCATACCAGAGTTAGAAGCTACGATAATTTCCAAATGACCTCCATTCATAAAATTAATTATGTCATTAGCTTTAAAACATCGAAAACAACCCAATGAGATTTTCCACGCTCAATACGGATGAGTCAATGCAAATGTCAAATGATCGAAAGTGACAGAGAGCAAATTGGAGATAAAATATATTGCGCATCGCCAAAATTAGTCGAAATGATCTCTGATTGGAGAACAAAATTTGTCATTATGTTTAGAACATTAAAAATGGTCAGAATATAAATATTGCACAACCTGATGATCAACTGATCAAGCGATCGAGTCATCAACGTGTCTACATGCATATCAAGGTCAAAAGGCACCGACTTAAACCAAACGACCTCTGTTCATAAAATTGATTATAACGTTAGTTTTGAAATATCAAAATCTATCAAATAAGACTATTTGCACTCAATTTAAACAATTCTGCATGAAAATTGAGTGGTCAAAAATGATAGTGCGTATTTTGAGCTTAAATTGATTCAATTTGACACCGATTTGAATCAAACAACCTCTAATCATAAAACAGACCATGTGGTTGTGTTTGGAACATTGAAATAATCTTGAATCAACATATATATTAACCCTATATTGAGTTTGGTGTAAATTTCATATTAAAGTTGATTAAATAATAAAAAAATATTATTAAAAGGCCTGATAACTTAAATCCCTAAAAACTGACCCATAATTTCCCTCTTCATGCACAATCTGAGCTCCCTTATATCTAGTTTACACACTCTTCAATTTTTGTTCTTCCCTTCGTATGGAAGCTCCTTCATGTTCGCTTAATTTCTCCCTTCAATCGCCTGCTCCAAGCATGATCTCCTCCTGCTCTTCTGTTCGAATGGCTCAACTGCACGCACCCTCTCCTCAATCGTTCCCCCTCCTTCTTCCTCCTTAAAGAACTAGCAGTACTCTCGATTATGTTCCCTTTTTTCCCCTCTTGGTCCATCCATAGTCAACGATAAGATTCTAATAACCTAAATCCCTAAAAAAATGTTAGATGTCGCCTCCCTAGCCAAAATGCTGCTTAAATTTTGTCAAATCTTTGGACTTAGAAAAAAATAGAGGAATCAAAAAATTGGCTTAAAAGCACTAAATAAAGAAATCTAAAGCTAAATTCAAATTAAAATAATCAAATAAAAAAATATGATGAAAAATAATGTGAATATGAGCATTAAACTAACACAAAAAAGAAGAGGCTTATAAAAGAAATTGAGCAAATTGGAAGCTTGCCCAAATTTTGAGCCCTCCTCCTCTTTAAAGTACTTCAAAATCAAACATATGAAAGGAAATCCCTAAGCACTTCAATAAGCATCATTTGATGACCTACTCATAAATTTAAGAATGACTTTTAATTGAACAATCAAATCTTATTATAATTTACATTGAGCACTGAATTGAGTAACTAATGATCAGTATTGAAATTGAAACCTGCTTGTAAGCAAGAGAAATATAAAGATGGTATTATAAACTTTTAAAGTGTCACAATCATATTAAATGGGTTGTATGATTTGGATAGAATTTACAATGGGGTTAAATGTCTTCCAAAACACATAAATAATTATACAGCATATTGAATGGATAGAAATAATATGAAGAAAGCTTCAAAATTAAATTTAGATCACATTTGAAGGTTCTTTAGGGAGCACAAATGAAAACTTGTGGTGAACATAAATAGTATGTCGATCAACAAAAGAAAGTGTTCCCAATAAATGAATGTTTAACAATTGATGTTTGATACCAATCTCATGAGTTGAGAGGAGTTGAAGAAATTTGAACAAAAATCTACAAAGAATTTGATAACTTACTAATGAATTTGAGCATGATCTTTGTAATATTTTACTTCAAGTAATCTGAGAGGAAACTCAGTTGAACAAATGATCAGATCATATAAGGTGTGAAATAAGTTTGAAATCTAGCTTCAAAAATAAAGCTTATGTTTAATGAGTTAAGCTGAAAAAGGTATAATATCTTATCTATGGGTGAGAATAAAAGTTGAATATCATGATCACCAAAGATATAAAATCTTATCAATGTGCATAAGCTAAATTGCCATTTTTATTTTTGCTATCAAATTAAATATAAGCGAAGTTGTAATATTTTGAAATTGAAAATATAAAGTAATATGCTATTGAATTCGAAACACATCGTACAAGAAAATAGAAGGCGTTAATTAAGACAATCTTAAATACACCAGCAAGGGCCCCAACATAATACTGAATGCTTAAATTTAAGTGTCTAAGGATGCTGCGCAGGTTTCTTCCCAGTTTGGTCTTATGACCGGGTCTGGATTAATAAAATCTAAAAATTCAATTATTATAAGAATTTTATCTTATTGAAATATTTGAGAAGCTAATTTTGTCACATGGCAGTAGATTTGATCATCTGTTAGGAGCTAAATAGAGTTGACAGGATCTAAAGCTCTTAAATATATTCAAATTTATCAAGTAACTATCTCAATGATGGTTGTGTTAAATGGTGATTTCAACTGGAGGAGATACTTTCATTAAAATGTGATTCTAATTTCAAATCAAATTAACTCAAATTAGGTATCAATCTAAAAAACTACTTAAATGAAATTCAATCATTAAAAGCTTAAAGAAAAACTCAATCTATCCACCTTCCATAATTATTTGTCAGAGGTGATAAACTAAGAAAACTCTAGTTCATAAAGGAGCTAAAGTCAAATCAAGTGTTCTATTATATTCACTCTCAATCAATCTCACGCTAGTAAGGATGTGGCCCGTGTTCTTTGACTGTGCGGCTTGGCCGATAGGCTCCACATATGATGCAGTTATGATCAAAGTCCTCTGATTAGGTGGTTTGGCCCGTAGGCTCCATTATATTATGATCATGATTGTAGCCTGTATGCTCCCCAATGACTCTGCCCTTATTTGAGTTGTGAATCATAGGATATACTTGATAAAGCAAAATCCTCACATTTGGGTAGAAGCCATCTCCTTAGACAAACACCACCCCAGGTCTACAAAGATTTCTTAGATGACGTAACCCATGTATTGCTGATAAGCATCCTTCAGTCAAGTTTGGTCGACTACCTCCTCTAACAAAGTAGACTAGGGACCACGACAGCTCAGGATGACGAAACTATGGGATCTAGATCAAGCACATCATCATTCCCCAAACCATCCACTTTAAGTTAAAATGTTGAATTTCATAATCATAAATTTTAAACTCCACATGTTGCTACTATACACTATGCATTTAATGATCTAATGACTATCCATAATCAAAAGTTCTCTCTCAACATAGAGAGGGGTAATTAACTATAGGTGCTTGCGCCTATAAGAAACCTGGAACCAGATCTAAAGACCTCACAAAATGAGGGTGAAATATCTTGGTAGTGTCTTATCTACTGTTCAATCTTCCTTCTGAAAATTAACCGATACCTTAAATCAAACTCTCTTTAATGCGAGAGGTCAGTGGTGAATTTTTGGAGCCTGCAGAATTCTGGCAACTCCGCTGGGGATAGGATTCTCTTTCCATCTTTGGCTAGTCATATATATGCTTTACTAGCAATAAAATATTTGAAAATTTAAAATAAAAAATGGTGATTTCAATGTGTAATAAATTTAAGTTACTAATGTATGAGACTTTATGTTGAATGAACTATTCTATAGAGCATATTTTTATTACACTATTATTTTATTATGTAGTACCTCTACACTTTGAAAGTATGGGGTAAAATAATAATTACTAATTGTTAATCCCCATCTTTCACTTTTGCAGAATAGATCTATAGAGCACTCCTTTCACTGTCTAGCCAGGGAGTGGTTCGAACATCTACTTAGCCAACATTGTCATCAACACATGAGATGTTGGAGCTACCATTCAATTTGGTAGCTTGAATTTCACAACTATTATAGTTGCAACTCCTAAAGTACCCACCCATGGAACACTCATCTAAGGCCATGCTGGAAGGCCTCAGGTTACTGAAGCTCATACTCGCCGTGCTCTCAAATCAGTCTAACAACCAACCGCTGTTAAGGAGTTCTCTCGACAAAGAACTTCAGTTTTTCAAAGATTGGGTCAATCTAAAACCCCCGTGATGAAAAGAAATGTCAGTGGACAAACTGTGTTTTTACAATTACTTCATCGATTGAACTTTTTGTACCTAGAAAGCAAGATCATGAAGCTTTCTCATCAGGAAATAAATTAACCAGAAGGCAGAGAAGAAGAAAAAATGCTGAGCTGAGGGCTCAGCAAATCCCATTTCAATGACCTAGTGAATAAACAATATTGCTACCATAAGCGAGTATTCCTACCCATAAAAACTTTGATAATCTAAAATGGGTAAAAAGGAATAGCTCTACTGGTGAGGTAAAGCAGTCTTTCTAGACTCAACAACGTCAAGCTCCACCACCACAAATAAGACAACCTAAAACACTATCTTCTAGAATACACAACGTTCTTAAAGTAGCTAAGGATAGAGGCTTAATGAAAAGAAAATTTTAGAGGCCTATGGTGATTGAAAATACTAAAGCTCCACCAAGGAGGTTTCCATTTCTTATGGTAATCAGTCATTGAGCCAAGTATGCTTCACATGGTGAGCATTGGAGCATGACACTCTGATTGCGTGTCCAAGAATTCACTATCGAAAGGTCCCGGCGAAAGGATAAGCAGGTATGGAGGCCAAGGCCCCGTAATGAAATTCTAAAGAAAGAAAGAGGTGTAACATCTGATACACATATTCAAAAATCCACCTCAAAAATAACTCACATAAGTGGATACCTAAAATAAAGGATATCACTAATGAAAGACATGATGATCAACACCCTAGAGAATCCTCTAGGAAATCCCATCATCAATCAGATTCACTCCCACAAGAGAAGGTTGACTTTCATCATAGTCCTTTAATGGAGGAAGTGTTTATTCCATACACTGAACTAGAGATCCACTGAAAACATCGATCAAAATTTCATGTGAAAGAAGAAGATAAAGAAAAGAACACTATAGAAGTGGAAGTCGTCCATATGGTCAGAGATATAGATGAACTTTCTCGACATCATCGACATGAATCAGAGCTTGAACCTGAATTCAATGTTTATGAAGGAGATTCTTCACCGAAGCAAGTAGAAGATGGATCTCCAATCTCTACTAAAGAGGAAGAAGAAGATCAAAATGAGAAAGAGATCATGGGTGTTGAAGCTGTTTATATGGTTGAACCAGGAAATGATCAGCCTGTACACACTTTTATAATTAGCATCGTCGTTTACCCAAATAACAACTGTCCCTACAAATGCACAAAGAGAAGAACAGTCAAGTTCTTCCCCTGAAGATGAGTAAGGAGCGGAACAACAATAAGAAATAGAGGAAGAAGAAGAGCCTATACTTGTTAATGTCATAGTGCTAGCAAGAGAGCAAAGACAAATACAGCGTCAAATGGAAGTTAAACATAAGAAAATTGCACAACTTGATACCAAGATGAATGACAAGATGGTACAAATGAATATCATGATGGATATGATACAAAAAAATATCATGTCAAATGTAGCACTTATTTTATCTACTAATCAACATGAAGCTAATAATACAACTTCTATACCACCAGTCGTACTAGTACCTCAAGCTCATACAGTACATATTACACAAGAAGCGAAGAATGAAGTTAACCAACCACCTCCTCAGTCGATAATTCAAAATGTGGCTAGCACACCTGGAATGATAATAGCTGCTCAACTAGAAATAATAATTAATGAAAAGAGAAAGGCAATTATAGCTTCAGAGCAAGCTGAAAACTTGGTGAGTAAAGGTCGCCATTATCCAGGCTAATATGATTAAGTGTCATACCCAAAAGGTTACTCGATGTCAAAATTTAATACTTTCAGTGGGCTTGGTAACCCAAAGCAACATCAAGCCCAATTTAAGGCTACTTGTGGTAATACAGGAGGGAATGATGCACTGCATTTTCATTAGTTTGTTAGCAGCCTGACCTCAGTTGCTTTTGAGTGGTATGCAGAATTTCCAAAAGATTCGGTTAAACTTTATTGAGCTAGAGATAATATTCATGGAAAGGTTCACCAGTGCAACTGAGAAAATAATAATTGTTGACCTTGCCTTGCTAAAAATGAGAAAAGATGAGTCAATGACAAAATTCATAAGTCATTGGCATAACCTGAGTATGAAATATGAGCAACAATTAGAAGAAGAACATATGATCCAATTGCTAATGGACAATATGGATGATAAAATGGCACCATTTTTATGTATGGCATCAATTCCAAGACTTGTTTGATAGGGTGGCCAAATTTGAAAAGTTAAATCGGCCTAAGTCTGAAATTTGTACAGATAAATCTGTGGGCTCCAAAAATTCGCCACTGACCTCTCGATAATATGGAATTAAAGAGAGTATGATTTGAATTGTTGGTGTAATTTTCAAAAGGCAGATGAGATAGTAGATAAGACACTACCCAGAGAATTCATCCTCATTTGATGAGGACCTTAGATCTGGTTCTTGGTTTCCTATAGGCGCAAGCACCTAGAGTTAATTACCCCTCCCAATAAGTGAGAGAGAACTTTTGATTAAGGCTAGTCATTAGATTGCTAAATATATATATGTGTAGCAGCAGGATGTGGAGATTAAAATTTATGGTTTAGAATTTATGAAATTCACCATTATTTAACTTAAAGCATATGGTTGGTGGAATGGTGATGTGTCCAATCTAGATCCCATGGTTTCATCATCCCGGGCTATCGTGGTCCCTAGTCTACTTAGTCATAGGAGGTAGTCGACCTAACCTGATCAAAGGATCCTTATTAGTAACATATGGTTTACGTCGTCCAAGAAATCCTTGAAGACCTGGGATGGTGTTTTTCCAAGAAGACAGGCTTAAGTCTACCTTAACTGACAAAAAGGTTTTATGCCTATCAAATATACCCTATAATTTATAACTCAAAGTGGGGCATAGACTGCTATTGCCAAGTAATATATCATTTAGTGACAACCACCCGATCAAAAGACTATGGTCGTAACTGCATCATATTTAGAGCCTACTAGTCAAACCACATGTACAGAGGACATTAGCCACATCCTTACTAGCATGAGATTATTTGAGTTTGAATATAGAGATTTATTTGACTTGACATTAGCTCCTTTGTGAGCTAGAATTTTCTTAATCTATCATCCACAACAAATGATTGTGGATGGGTGGATGAGTTATTTGCTTTAAGTATTTAAATGATAAATTTCATTTAGTTCAGACTTTTTTTAATTGAAATTTATTTTTAATATGAATTGATTTAGAGCTCAAATATTTTTTAAGGATAATGTCCCCTCCAGTTGAGATTTTCAATCAACGCGGCCACCATCGGGGTAGATCTTGTCAACTCTACTTATTTTTTAATAGAGGATCGGGTTTATGACTTATGTGTAATTTAAATTCTTTAGGAAATTGATATCATAACAGACCTTGTCAACTCTATTGTGAATATAGAGGATTGGGTCTTATAATCTAATATAATTTGAGTCCATTTAGAAGTTGATCATTTAATTGACTATGTCAACTCTATTTCAAACATAGAGGATTAGGCCTACTATGATCATATTCTATGGAGTTGAATACTTATATATTTCAATTACTTGAATTAATATTGATGACATTTATTATCTTGCATGCATATAGTCATCAATGATTAGATTAATTTCATCATTTTTCTCCCCCTTTTTTTTTAAACCTCACAGCATCCTCAAATACTAAGTTTAAGTACTTAGTATAAGTGTCGGGGCCCATGCGGGTATTTAGTAATTTAGATAATTTTATTTCTAAATTATGAGATTAATTTTATGTTTATTTAATATCAACTTAGCTTACGCAGCCTTTTCAGACATTAAAATTTGTACTTTAAATCTTTATGTCTGAGCACATGCAGGTATTTATAACTTAGATAATTTTATCTAATTAATGAAATCATTGATTTTGAAAATCATAATTAGAATAAGAATTTTCTAATTTTTGGATTGAAGAAAGTTCTTTCATTTGCATAGAATTTAATTTAGTGTCACCTTCTGTCTGCATGTACAAAGAATTGCATATCTGGTGGCAATTTTATCGCAAAATTATGTTTATATTTGCACTTAAAAGGTTGTATCTTTACTTGCATTTTATTTATTCATAGAACTTCTAAACTTCAATGATTGGCTTATGCTCGTTAGAAGCCTATTAGATCTTTGCAAATTTAACATTCAAATTTGATACTCGCTCATACAAGTTGTTATACTTTCTTTAAGCGAGCTTATTTGAATTCTAGCTTCTTTTGAATTTTACATTTGAAAGCTATACTTCAATCATATTACAAGCTTTCGATAATCCAATTATATATTCAAATGGATTTACATTTGTAAAGTATCGTTCATCTTCACTCAGTCAATCTTTTAAGTTTAGATTTGAATCTTATAAAGGTTATTTTCCTCCAAGCCTTTCAATTCAGAATTTAATTTGATGTCATCATTAATTTATAAGTTTGAGCTCATGAGTTCAAATTTTATTTAGATCATAACCTTTCAGTTTTATGTTGAATTCATTTCAAATTCATTTCAAATTCACTTATTTTTTAATTTTCAATTTATTCATTTATTTAGGACTTTATATTTTATATTTAACTTAACATTAAACCTCTTCTTCTTCTTTTTTTGTTAACCAAAATTTTGAATAAATTTCAGCAGTCTTCTGGCATCATCCCCGCATAGAGGGATGCATTGCAAGTGTTTTGGCTTACTTGGTACTCCCTATTGAGCATAGCGAGTGGTGTCTTGCAATACCACAGCTTTCTTCTTGCACTCACTATGCCCTATGGGGCATTAGCGGGGTCTCAAAACTTACAAAAAGAGAAATGCAATACAATATTTATATTCATTTCTTTTTATTCTAAAATTAAAATTGTTTGTTGCGATTATTTTGGCATTCCAACGTCATCCCGTGGGAGGCTACATCGACTATTTTATCTTACTCTGACGAATGAGCATAGTGGTCTCTTCATGACCCACATCTTCACATATGCCCTATAAGGCATTAGCGGGGTCTTGGAACCTGCGAAGAATGACATGAGCACATATCTATATATATTTCCACATTCACATTTTCTCACACCCATTACGCCCTATAGGGCATTAGCGAGGTCTTGAAACCTACAAAGAAAGACACAAGCATTTATGTATATATATTTCCACATTCATATTTCCTCGCACCCGCTATGTCCTATGGGGCATTAGCGGGGTCTTGGAACCTGTAAAAAGAGATGCAAGCATATATATCTCCATACATTTGCATTTTTATACACACCCAAACCTATTTTGCTACACATTTTTAATGATTGGCAAGAAAATTAAAGGATTAATTGCTATTTTGGATTTTTGATTATCAGAATAATGCAGGAAGAGTGATAAGCTGTAACTACATTGGATTCCCTCAAGTGAAGAGCAAATAGAAGTAAGAAAGGAAATAAGAAAGCTCATGCTTGCATGGTCGGCAGAGGTGGTGGGGTCTCGAAGCAAGGGGCTGCTATTTTTTTTCCTCATTGGATGAGGTTGAGGCCTGTTCAATAATTTCATTACTGATATTTCTTTCATCACAAGTTCTAGTGATTCTCCATCATTACAGATAATAAGCCTTAAAGCATTTTGTTTACTTGAATGCACAGCATCACGAGCTAGATAAACACAAGAAAATCCTCCTTCTCCTATTGTATTTCTAACATGAATTTTCAAATTCCTTACATCAATTGAATGGCCTTCTAAGCTGCCAGATTCTTGATGACTAAATGGCTTAAACTTCCACATGTCCAGGAAGGACAATGACTAGATTTGTCTATAGAAGAAGAATCTAAGTAGAGAGCATCTCAACTCGAATTCTCTATTGGAGATTGGACATGAAGGGCATTTCCTTGTTGGAAATGGTCATCAAACTCTTCGGTGGCATAAAAAAAATTGTGTCCGATGGACAAAAGGTGGAGGTAGAGAGAGAGAAGATGAGAGATTTCACGTACAGAAGAAAGCAAGCTTGAAGGAAGTTGCAGGGTTGAATGGGAAGCCGACGAGAGAGGTTTGGTGTCAGCCAAAAAATTTTTTGCTACTTCTTTTGTCTTGGGAGGGAAATAAAATAAGAGATTAAGACCCTTAATTTCATATTAGTTACTTTACCTATGAGCTTAATTGGGATTTTCAAAATTTTAGCATAATTTTGGATGAACTTAAGGAGTATTTATGGAAAGAGCATAATCTGATCACGAATCCACATTCATGCTAAAATTTTGATTTTATCATTTAATAATTAAAATTAAATCAAACTTTATTTAATTAAATTAGATGTTTGATCACGTCAAAATTTTTGTGAATCTTCCCGAAATCAAACCCGCATAATATGGATATTATTTTTAGGTAAATTTGAGATTTTAGATTCAACAGCATAATCTGTTTCATGATTGGAGGCCGTTTGATTAAAGTCGGTGCCAAATCGAGTCAATTTTGGTTCAAAATTGCTCGTGTCATTCCACTCAATATTTTGCAATTGATTGAATTGGTTGAAAGTCTCATTTGATAGGCTTTAACATTTTGATGTTAATGGCATGATCAATTTTATTAACGGATGTCGTTTGGGCATTATCGTAGCTTCCCAACCTCGGTATGCATGTAGGCGCATCAATAGATTTCCTTCCTAGTCGGTCCACGATAGAATTATGCAATATGTATATTCTGACTAATTTTTATGTTTTGAATTTGATGGCAAAGTTCGTTCATCGATCGGAGATCGTTCTGACTGGTTTTGGCAACATCAAGTGTATTTTAGCTTTGATTTGTGTGTCGTCACACCCAAAGTTCATCAAATACAACTCGTGAGTTCAACTTGATTGACAGAGCATACTTGTAGGTTAAAAAATAAAATCCCCCAATAAATATGGTGCACGTATGAAGCGGATAATATTTATTGCAAACTAGCTGACCACACAATGTTTATCATGATTTGTCTTTATTAAATGATCAGTAGAAAGAGAGATACCTTCGTCCATATCCTTAATGCTTTGATAGGCTTGAAGAAGGTCTCATCTTAGTATTTTATGTCTTTAATCCTCCTTTTTCCTTAGCTTTGTGCTTAGTAGGCTTGGTGAAGGAAGAATTTTATATATTTTGTGATTTAGATTCCTTCTGTCCTAGCTTCGAGCTTGACAGACTTTGATGAAAGATTGACCTGATTTGTCTAACTTGACTTGTCAGGAGGATATGCATACTTTCAGTCCTTTGCTTATTACTTTGGTGGACTTGTTGAAGGATTAACCTGATTTATCAGAATTGACTTGTTAGGAGAATTTGCATACATTCGATCCTTTGCTTGTTGCTTTAGCAGACTTCTCGAAGGATTAACCTGATTTGTCAGAATTGACTTGTCAGGGGAATGTGCATACCTTTGGTCCTTTGCTTATTACTTTTGGTGAACTTGTTGAAGGATGCGAGCTGACGAACTAGTCTTTAAGATGAGCATTAGGTTTATGGCAAGAAGTCGTCAGTCCAACACTTGGCATTTTAGTGGAGTGGTTAACTATAAAGTTCTCTTAGTTCAATTATGAGCTTTTTACGAACTCCAAGATAGCTTCTTCGACCCTATGCTTGCTGCTTTGTCAGACTTGTTAAAGAAGTTTTATAGGTTTATGCTTTGTAATTACTTAGACCTCTCCTCAAATCTTTTCTTGATTCATCGATCAATTGGAAAAATTCTCTATATCTGGATCATTTAAATTCATTGAGTTGGATCAGTTTTTGAGGATAGATAGTTCTAGCATTTGAAGTTGACTACATGTCCTAAGTGAATGTGATCTTTCTTATTATTTGTATAACCACCTACAACTTAAACAAATATAATTATAAATGTTATTTAGGGATTTTAGCATGAGTCACGATGTCAACGAAAAAAGACATAAGTATTTTTCTATTATAATAATTTAAAAATGCCTCCTATCTGACATGGGGATTTTTGAGCTAAGATAAAGAGGTACTTATATCTCTTTTTATATCAATTATAAGAGTATATGAGACTTATTGTCAATCACCATATATGTATACTTTCATCCTGGGATATCAGCAGAAGGCACGATATCAACCTAAATAAATATATAACAATACCCACTATCTTGCAGGGGGAATTTCATGGCAACTCAAAAATGCATTCTTGCAATGCAAGAGAATTTTTTAGTGCTATTTCACATATATATAATATGAGGAGTCATGAATATAATGTTTATCCAATCATGCAATCATGTGCAATCAGACAAGATACTTCTTGAGATAACAACCATTGATGGGTGGCATAGGTCGTCGACCACTCGAATCAAAAAGCTGGTAGGCTCCTCCTTCGTATACCTTCTCTATGATATAATCGCCTTCCCAATTAGCTTCAAATTTACCACTAATTCTTTTGTGATGGATTATCAATCTTCTCAGCACTAAGACCAACTCTCCTCTTTGAAAAGTTTGAGGATGCATTTTTCCATCGAAGGATTTAGACATTCTTGCTCGATAGTTTGTTCAGCTTGAAGTCTGATTTCATTGAGCGTGTTAAGCTCTTCCATCAATAAACGTGTGTTCTCCTCTTGAGTGAGATTATACTAGATGGCAACTCAAAGTGATGGTAGTTCAACTTCTAGTGGAAAAACTACTTCGACTCCAAAAGTTACAGCATAAGGAGTGGCTTTACTTGGCATCCTGTAAGTAGTTCTATATGCCCATGGCACCTCGATCATTTTGATGTTTCACTCTCTTTTATTCCTCGTAAGGATCTTTTTGAGTAGCTTGATCAGTGTTTTATTAAAAGCTTCTTCCAAACCATTGGCTCTTGGATTATAAATTGATGAATATTGCCAATTAATTTTATATCGATCAGCGAATTTATAGATCTTTGTACTCTTGAATGTTAGGCCATTGTCTAAGATAACTCGTCATGATATACCAAATCTATAAACAACATTATGAGTGAAGAGGTCGACGACTCGATCAACAGTAACCTCTTTAAATGGAGTTGCTTCAGCCCACTTGGAAAAATAGTCGATTGCTGCTAAGATAAAGTGATGACCTGCTGATGATGGTGGATCAATAGGTCTAATTATATCTGTTCCCCAACACTCAAACAGCCAAGATGCGACCATTGGATGCAGTAGATTTAGAGGTTGATGAATGAGATTCTCATGAACTTGGCATTCATCGTACCTCTTGGCGTGCTCAATATAATCTTTCCCCATCGATGGCTAATAATAACTCATTCTCTTGATTTTTGCTGCCATTTTAGGACCTAATTGATGCGCCCCATAAAGTCCTTCATGAATTTCAGACATAACTTTGTCGGCTTCATCCACTTATAAGCATCACAGCCACATTTGTTCAAAGGATCTACGGTACAATGTATCATTAACAAAGGCATATCATAGGATCTTTTCGTAAGTTGTGTGGCTAGTGATTTATTGCTCGGTAATTTGCTTTCCTTGAAATAATCGATGAAGGGTTGTCTCCAATCATCAGGCTCTTCCACTATGAAAGCTTCATATGATTTCTTTGTAGTGATTTTGAGCTTTTCCATCTCTTGTACTTGTTCTTTGGGAGAATGAGGAGCAATTTGAATTGCTTCCTACTAGAATATGAATTTACTGGTTGTAGAACTTGACGGGTAAAAACTTCTATCAAAGTGTGCTCGTCATTCATGCTTGCCATATCTTTGACTAGTTTAGCTAAGCAGTATGCTTTACTATTTTTAGATCGAGAGACTCAAGTTATTGTAACATTTGAATTTTGTGTCATTAGCTCGAAAACTCACCTATGATAATAAGCTAACTCGATCTTAGTGATCCTATAGATTCCTAAAACTTGATTTGTCCTTTCACTACTTTCTAGGGTACGTACGTAATATCAAATTGTAATAAGAGTATTGTCCATCGAGCTAAATGACCTATCAGTGTTGGTCTTATCATCAAAAACTTCAGGGGATCAACCTTTGAGATTAGTGTGATTCTATGAGAAAGCATGTAATGGTGAAGCTTCTGAACTACAAATATCAGTGCCAAACAATGCCTCTCTATTTGATAGTAGCATACTTCGGCTCCTACTAATCTTCAACTGATGTAATACAGTGCATTTTTTTTATTTTCTTTATTGTGTTGTGCAAGTAAAGCCCTGAGGGACTCCTCTAAGGTTGTGGTGTATAAGATAAGAGGTCTCCCTGGGATAGGAGCTGCTAGAATTGGCAGATTGAGTAGATACTTTTTAATTCTCTCAAATGCTTCTTGGCATTCCTCACCAATTTGAATGAAGCATTCTTCTTCATTAGCTTCACAAAAGGTTGGCATCTTCCTGATAGGTTTGATATGAAATGCCGAATAAATGTGAGTTATCCTTGTAAAGAGCAAAGCTGACGAAGGTTCTTCGATGGAGGCATCTCCACGATTGCCTTGATTTTGTTGGGGTCAATCTCAATTCCTCTATGTCTTATAACATATCCAAGAAATTTTCCTGAGAAAACCCCAAAAGCACACTTGAGAGGATTCATCTTAAGATCGTATTTTCTGATTCATTCAAAAACAATCCTTAAATCTTCAAGGTGATCTTTTCTATTAATGCTTTTAATGATGAGGTCATCAAAGTAGCTACCTTCTGATGAGTCAACTCATCAAAGATGTGTGTCATGGCCCTCTGATATGTAGCTCTGACATTCTTCAATCTGAACGACATGACTGTGTAGCAATAAATACCAATGGGTGTTCTGAATGATGTATGTTTCTCATCTTCAGGTGTCATTTTGATCTGGTTATACCCTGATGATCCATCCATAAAGGAGAACATGTCATAATTGGAGGAGTTGTCCACTATAAATTTTGACATAGGGAGTGAAAAATTGTCTTTTGGGAATGCCTTATTTAAATCTCAAAAGTCAACACAGACTTGAATCTGACCATTCTTCTTCTTTACAGAAACAATATTGATTATCCAATCTACATACTTCTCCTCATGAATTAAACTTGCTTCAATTATCTTTTTTATTTCTGCGACTACTCATTCTTCAACATCCAGCCTCATTCTTCTAGGAGCTTATTTAACTGGTATTGAATTGGGATTGATAGCTAGCTTGTGAACTGCCACATTAGGGGATAAGCTAGGCATCTCAGAATATGTCCAAGTAAAGCAGACCCTAAATTAACAAAGTAATATTTTTATTCCTTCAACCTTATCATCAGGCAGATGGGCACTAACGAAGGTTGGACGGGGTTCTTCTTCAGTCCCCAAATTAATTTCTTTCAACTCATCCATGGTAGACGTCTGCCCACCATCTTCAAGTTCTTCAGGTGCCGGTTCGCTTCTACTTCCCCATCGATTGTGAGAATGACTTCATAAAAGTCATCTTCATTTTCAATTTTAATTTCAATCTCACTTTTGATTACTACATAGCAAGTGTTCCTTTGATGAAGTTTTTGTTTGATGTATCCAAGACCCTTAGTGGTATAATTATCTCTTCTTTGAGAGGTCTGTGGACTCTTTGAACTCCATAAGTTATCAAAGAAGAGAGCTCACCATCTGTCAGTTCCAACATCAATTCCAAGTTCGTGCATCCTCCTTTAGATTTTTGGAGGATAGTATCTCGGCATTCTGGTGGGTATTATCTCTTCAGACTCTGAGTACTAAATAAGCCATTCAGAATCATAATGTTGACACTCCTCAAATCTATAAAATGAAGTTCCCAATCTGTTGCTTCGAGGTAGTGGAGGTACATCAAAGGTTTTTAGTTCCTCAATATTGCAAACATCACATGATGCGACTTTTTTGAAATATCTTGGAGAAATTGGTGTAACTACGAATGAATCATTTGATACTAATAGATTAGCAACTCTCGTGAAGAGTCACATTGAACTTTACTTGCATAGATGGACTCAAAATTATAATTGGAATCAAAGTAATTTATATCATTTGCTTTTGTTGAAGGCTCACATTTCTCCTTGAGTTCAACTAGAATATATTCTTATCCTTCTATATCACTACCCAAATGAGGAACATGTTCTTTAGCTTTGGTGATATGTCATAAGTTTTAGAGAGATTTAATGCATCCTTCTTTCCTCCTTTTCGCTCTTTCTCTTCTTTGGGTTGCTTTGTAGTTTTCAAAGTTCAATTTATAGATTGTTGAGGCTTACTTTCTTTTGAAATAAAATACTTTGCATCCTCATAAATTTTCACCTCATGAACTGTAAATGGTTGAATAGTGCTGAGAATCTTGTGTTCTGCTCTGTTTCTTATATACTTCATATATTGATGTAGAAAAGATGGAACCATACCATATTAATGGAGCCAAGGATGGATTAATAGAGCTTTGAATGAGGTTTTGACATCTATCACATGAAATTTAGCTTGGGTATAGAGCTCTCCAAACCTAAGCGGTAGAATGAAAGATTCGAGAGTCCTCTGCCCCATTTCATTGAAGCCATGGAACATCAATTTATCTCATCCAAGGTGTTAAATGTCTAGGGACAACCCTCTAAGTGTTCTCAAACTCATAAGATTCACTGAAGAACCTAGGTCAATTAGAATTCAATTGATCATACTTCCATCACTTTCTGCAGCTACATATAATGGATGATTATGTTCCGTTGTCCCGACCATAAGATCTTCTTCAGAGAAAATGATCATCGGGAGATCTTGAGCTTGCAAAATTTTAGTCATGTGTCATTCAGTAAAATAAGTTTCATATCTCTGGATCTTTAACAGCTTGAATGTTTCAAGGTCCTTCAACATCAAGAGAGCCAAGTGCACACTCAATTGTGCGTGGGATCTTTCTGAGATATTATAATTGATTCCTCCACTTGAATTTGCTTACGCCTCTTGGGTCTTTAGGGATTATATCTTCTAACTTCAATATTATTCTTCATTTATGATTTTGTGCTTATTGGATGACCCTTTCCTTAATGGAGGCGTACCTTACCACTCCTTAGTTGCACTTGGACTACTTTATTTGGCTCAAACTCTACAGATGAGGTAGCTCCTTCGGAGTCATCATCATCTACCCGAGGACGTGTGGATGCTCAAGTCACTACAAAGCTTCCAAGCGCCCATTTGGGAAGGCTCGCACCCCGGAAAACATAAGTCTTCTTCTCTATTTTATTTGTCGCACCACAACTGTTATGGGCTTAGGAGTTCTCCTGCTTGGTGGGACAAACTTCTTGAATTTGTTTCTACATATTGTATTTTTCAAAGCTGTTTAATTCCAATTATCTAGGGATGGATCATATTGGGGGCTATTCAACACCACATAAATAACTCGACACATTTCTCCAAGAAGTAAGTCTTCATTACTATTTCCTTCTTCATTTGACGGATCAAGTCTAATGTCGAAAGATACTCATGCTGATAATACTCTTCTAAATTATTGCTGATCTTTTGAGTTATAGTTCTTTTCTTGATCTTCTTTTTCTTATTTGACTTCTTTGATTTATGAGGTCTACGTTTAGCTGACTGCTCCTCATGTTGTGATGAAGTAGTCTTAGCAAAATACCATTGAAAAGCTAAAATGCTTGGTTTAAGCATTTCTTTTAAGTTTAATATAGGTTCAAGTGGTGATATTCACTTCACATTAGGGACATCTTTTAATTGTTTTAGTATTTTTACGGTCTTCCTAGAGACTACTGTCTCTTATTGCTCTTTTTGTGTTACTTTTTCTTTTGCTTTCTCTTTCATCAATGGTACTGAAGTGGACGTAATCACTCTGGTAGATTCTCTTTTAGGATGAGTGAGGACACTATCAGACAGTGTGAATTCACCCTTTCTATATTTTTCTCCAGTCAATCCTTGAAAACATAGCAATCTTCAATCGAGTGGCTAATTACCTAATGATATGGACAATATTTTGATTTTGACATTCTTCTGCATTTTGATTTTTGGACAATTCTAATCTTACTTTAAGTACTTGGCAAAATAGCTTAGCCACGCACTCCCTCTTGAAAGAGTATTTCTTACTCATCTTGTCTTTTAGAGATGGGTGGCTCATGGGTGGCTCATTGCTTTGATTGAGAGTTAACTGACTACTTCCCCCTTTCATCCATATAAGCGGGCTATTTTCCTTTATCAACATTATAATTTATTTGCTTTCCACTGCTTGAGATATAGGAGGTTGTATGAGTCTCATTCCTCCTTGAGTCTGAGAATTTATTCTTCTTTAATTTTTCTGAGTGACCCTCAGGTTTTGAGCAATTCAACTTTTCAAACTTTGCCACTCGGTCCAATAACTCTTGAAATGTTGAGATAATTCCATACATAGATATGGTGTCATCTTATCATTGATGTTACCCATCAACAATTGGATTGAATGTTCCTCTCCTATCTTCTATTCACATTTCATGTTCATGTTTCACCAACGTGAAATATATTTAATCACTAACTCATCTTTCCTTCTTCGCGGGTGAATTGTAATCTTTTAGTTGAATCTCTTGATGAACATCATTTCTAATTCAGCAAAAGTCTTGATCGAGTCATTAGGAAATTTAGCGTACCATTCAAAAGTAGTTGAGGTTAAAGTACTAATGAACTAACAGAATAGTAGTGCATCATTGCCCCTTGTATTTCCACATGTTACTTTGAACTACGCTAGGTGTTGTATGGGGTTCCCAGTGCCATTGAATGTATTCAATTTAGGCACTGAATAACCCTTAGGATATGTCACTTAATCGTACTCTACTAGGTATGGATGACCTTTGCTTACCAATTTTTCTGCCTGGTCAGTGGCAATGACAGCTTTAATCTTTCCATTTCTAATTATTTCTAATTGAGCTACGATCACAGGCTCAAATATGTTATGCACATCTTAAGGGATGGGTTGAGAAGCTAGTTGATTGACTTCATTTCTCCCCTCAGGTGCATTTTGTGCTCCAGCTTGATCAACTAGTCAGATGTAGCATTAGTTGACAGGTGGAGTAGATCGGCACCGTGCATTTCTGCATCATCATCATCATTCATTTATCATTTGGTTCATCTTTGCATTTAATTGGATATTATCTATATCTTTTTCCTTGATTCGTCATTGCATTCATTTCTGTATTTGGGCTAATGTGGTAGTGTTGGGAAAGAGAGAGTTATCTTCTTCTCTTTCTAGTTCTTCCTCATCTTCATCATCTGAGGATGTGCTTGAAGCTCCACCTTCTATTTGCTCAAGAGCTAGTTCTTCAACATGAATAGGAGGTGCGGCTCCACACCATCTATGGTGGTTTTGTCGTGCACTAGATGGTTCTCCAACGTGCTGTTCCACATACACTACTTCCACTTTCATAGTATCTTCATCATATTCTTCATCTTCTAGTAATTTGATTTCAAAATGTCTCCTCTAGTGAATTTCTGGCTCTGGATTTGAGACAAACCTCTCTTCAACCGAGAGGGCTATGATCAAAGTCAACCTTCTTTCACGGAGATTTAGAGATTCCCGAATGGAATGTTCACCTAGGTCCCATCCCTTAATTCATCATCATAAGATTTCTTCTTTTGAACCCATTGTGGTTCCTATCATTAGTAGATTAGTGCAAACCGGGATGTCATTTTTTTTTTATTTCTTTCGGCCTTGGCCTCCAAGATTGCTTGTCCTCCCATCGGGACTTTCGAAAGAGGATTCTCTAACATATGGTCTAGGTGTCACACTTCGATGCTCCTCATACAGGATTTGCTCAAATCAATCATGAGCTCTTACAACAAGTGGTAGACTACCAAATGAATCATTATCAACTTCAATCATCACAGGCCTTTGGACTTTTCTTTTCATTATGCATGTTTCCTTGGAAACTTTCAGCACTCGATACACTCTAGCAGATAATATTTCAGGAATTTTCTTTTGGGGCACCAGAGCTTGACGTGGTGGTGGATCCCAAAAGATTATTTCAACTCACCAGTAGAGCTATTCCTCTTTACCCATTTCAAGTTCTTGAATTTATTTTGGGTGGGAATACTCACCTCTAGTTCTGAGGCTAACTGCATAACAAGTTGTTTAGATATCAATTATTGAGCTCTTAGTTTGGTATTCATCCTTCTTCTCTGCCTTCTTATTAATTTTCTTTCGGATGAGGAAACTTCATGATCATGCTTCCCTGGTACAAAAAGTTCAATTGGCAGAGTGGTGTTCACAGGCATAACTGAGACTTTCTGCCCAACAACAGTTCTCTTCATAGTTAGAGTGTTAGAATATCCCAATCTTTGAAACAAAGAAGCTCTCTTTTGTGGAGCTTCAGTAGTAACTACTTCAGTAAACTTTCTCTATTGCACAGGCTAATGTTCTTGACATGTAGATGTATCCTGGATTGATGTGGCATGAGCTTCAACTGTAATTGCTGGAAAGTCCACACTACTAAATTGAATGGTAGCTCCAACATCTCTCGTGTTGATGATAGCATTAACCAGATGAATGTTAGACCCGCAGCTCAGCTTCATAATGAACAGAGTGTTCTGAAGATCCATCTATGCAAATGAAATATGGGGATTAATAATTAGAAATAAATATTTTACCCCATACTTTCAAAATGCAGAGATATAGCAAAGTAGAAATAAGACAACATATTCAAGAGAAAATTTCAAGCAAATAAAATCATACTCAATAAACTATAATGTTCATTAAAGATTTTAATTTATGACTAAATTTTATTTTTCATTACTTATACTCCACTGCTACTATATATCAAATTTGACTAGCCAAAGATGAAAAGAGAAACCTTCCCCAACGGAGTCACCAAAAATCTGTGGGCTCCAAAAATTCACCACTGACTTCTCGATAATATTGAATTGAAGAGAGTATGATTTGAATTATCAGTGTAATTTTTAGAAGCCAAATGAGATAGTAGATAAGACACTACCCAGAGATTTCATCCTCATTTGGTGAGGACTTTAGATCTGGTTTTAGGTTTCCTATAGGCGCAAGCACATATGGTTAATTACCCCTCCCAATTAGTGAGAGAGAACTTTCAATTAAGGCTAGTCATTGGATCACTAAATACATAGCGTATAGTAGCAGCATGTGGAGATTAAAATTTGGGATTTATAATGTATAAAATTCACCATTATTTAACTTAGAGCATATGGTTGGTGGAATGATGACGTTCCTGATCTAGATCCCAAGGTTCCATCATCCATGCGTGGTCCCTAGTCGAGGAGGAGAATAACCCGAAAAGAATCCTTATTAGCAACACATGGGTTACATCATTTAAGAAATCCTTGTAGACTTAGGATGGTGTTTGTCCAAGGAGGTGGGCTTAAGTCTACCTTAACTGACAAAAAGGCTTTGTGCCTATCAAATATACCTTATAATTCATAATTCAAAGGGCTAAGCCATTGGGAGCATACGGGCTAAAATTGTGACCATAATATAATGGTGTCATTTAACGACAACCACCCAATCAGAGGACTCTGGTCGTAATCACATCATATCTGGAGCCTACTGGCCAAACCATGCGGATAGAGAACACGGGCCACGTCCTTACTGGCATGAGATTATTTGAGATTGAATATAGTGGTTTATTTGACTTGGCATTAGCTCCTTTATGAGCTAGAGTTTTCTTAATCTATCATCCCTAACAAATGATGGTGGATGGGTGGATGAGTTGTTTGCTTTAAGAATTTAAATGATAAATTTCAATTAGTTCAAATATTTTCTTAGTTAAAATTTAGTTTTAAGGTGAATTAATTTAAAGCTCAAATATCTTTTAAGGATAATGCCCCCTCCGATTGAGATTTTCACCATCCATCATCCTCAAACTCTACTTATTTGCTAGTAGAGGATCAGGTTTATGACTTATATGTAATTTAAATTTTTTAAAAAATTGATATCATAACAGACCTTGTCAACTCTATTGTGAATATAGAGGATTGGGTCTTATAATCTAATGTAATTTGTGTCCATTTAGAAGTTGATCATTTAATTAATCGTGTCAACTCTATTTCAATCATATAGAATTAGGCCTACTATGATCATATTCTATGGATTTGAACACTTATATCTTTCATTTACTTGAATTAACATTGATAGCATTCATTAGCTTGCGTGCATATAGTCATAAATGATTGAATTAATTTCATCATTTTTCTCTCCCCTTTCTTTTTTAACCCACGCAACATCCTCAGACACTAAGTTTAAGTACTTAGTTTAAGTTTCAGGGACCATGCGGGTATTTAGTAATTTATGTAATTTTATTTCTAAATTATGAGTTTAATTTCATAATTGTTTAATCTCAACTTGGACTGCACAGCCTTGTTAGACATTAAAATTTGTACTTTAAATCTATATGTCTGAGCACATGTAGGTGTTTATAACTTAGATAATTTTATCTAATTAATGAAATCATTGATTTTTATAATCATAAATAGAATAAAAAATTTTATTTTTTGGATTGAAGGAAGCTCTTTCATTCGTGCAGAATTTAATTTAGTGTCATTTTTTGTTTGCTTGTACAAAGAATTGTAGATCCAATGGCAATTGTATCACAAAATTATGTTTATATTTGTACTTAAAAGGTTGTATATTTACTTGCATTTTATTTATTCATAGAACTTCTAAACTTCAACGATTGGCTTATGCTCGTTAAAAGCCTATTAGATCTTTGTAAATTCAACATTCAAATTTGATACTCGCTCATGCAAGTTGTTATATTTTTTTAAGCGAGCTTATTTGAATCTTTTAAATTTTACATTTGAAAGCTATACTTCAATCATATTACAAGCTTTCAATTATACATTAGAATGGATTTACATTTGTAAAGTATCGTCATCATTCAATCTTTTAAGTTTAGATTTCAATCTTATAAAGGTTATTTGCCTCCAAGCCTTACAATTCGAATTTAATTTGATGTCATCATTAATTTATAAGTTTTAGCTCAGAAGTTATAATCAAATTAATTTATTTTGAGTTCAAATTAAATTTAAATCATAACCTTTTAATTTTATGTCAAATTCATTTCAAGTTCATTTAAGTTTTAATTTTCAATTTATTCATTTATTTAGGACTTTATATTTTATATTTAACTTAACATTAAATCTCTTTTTTTTTAAGTCCCAAAAATTTGAGTAAATTTTAGCGGCCTCCCAGCATCATCCCCATGTAGGGGCTCCATTGGGAGTATTTTAGCTTACCCGGTATGCCCTATTGAGCGTAGCGAGCAGCATCTTGCGACACTATAGCCTTCTTCTTGCACCTGCTATGCCCTAAGGGGAATTAGCGGGGTCTTGAAACCAGCAAAAAGGGAAAATGAATATATATATATATATATATATATATATATATATATATATATATATATATATATATATATATATATATATATATATATATATTCATTTTAAGTCCAAAATTTAGTTAAAATTTTGGCAGCATTTCGGCAGTATTTCGACATCATCCCCGTGTAGGGGCTACATCAAAACTATTCTGGCTTACTCAGTATGCCCTAATGAGTGTAGCGAGATGTGTCTTGTGACACCGCAACTGTCGCTACGACCTATAGGGCATTAGCAGGGTCTTGGAACCTGCAAAGAAAGACACATATGTATATATATCTTTCCACACCGCTCACCATTATTAATGGATCTTAGAACCTGCAAATAGAGATGCAAGCATATATATTTTCATACATTCGCATTTTCATACACACCCAAACCAATTTTGCTACACATTTGTAATGCTCAGCAAGAAAATTAAAGGATTAATTGTTGTTTTGATTTTTTGATTATCAGAATAATGCGGGAAGAGTGATAAGTTGTAACTACATTGGATTCCCTCAAGTGAGGAGCATATAGAAGTAAGATAGTAATTAAGAAAGCTCATGCTTGCATGGTGGAGGTCTCGCTGCAATTTTTTATTTTTTCCTTGTTGGATGAGGTTGAGGCCCATTCAATAATTTCATTACTAATATTTCTTTAAGTTCTCGTGATTCTCCATCATTACAGATAATAAGCCTTAAAGCATATTGTCTACTTGAATGAACATCATCACGAGCTAAATAAACACAAGAAAATCCTCCTTCTTCTATTGGATTTCTAACATAGATTTTCAAATTCCCTACATCAATTGAACGGCCTTCTAAGCTGGCTGATTCTCGATGACTAAATGGTTTGAACTTCCACATGTCCAGAAAGGATAATGACTAGATTCATCTAGAAGAGGAATCGGCAGCTGACTCAATTCTCTATTGGAGATTGGACATGAAGGGCATTTCCATGTTGGAACGGCCATCGAACTCTTTGGTGGCATAAAAAATTGCTTCATGTTTTCAAGATGGACAAAAGACAATGTAGGTAGAGAGAGAGAGAGATGAGAGATTTCACCTGTGCAATAGGAAGAAGAGCAAAGGCTTGAAGGAAGCTGGGGTTGAGCAGAGCCGACAAGAGAGGTTTGATGTCCCAAAAAATTTTTTTGCTGCCTCTTTATCTTGGGAGGAAATAAAAAAGAGATTAAGACTCTTAATTGCATATTACTTTCCTTATGGAGGGATTTTCAAATTTTGAGTGCAATTTTGGATCAAATTAAGGAGTATTTATGAAAAGAGTATAATCTGATCACTAATCCACATTCATGCTAAAATTCTGATTTGATCATTTAATAATTAAAATTAAATCAAACTTTGTTTAATTAAATTGGATGTTTGATCATGTCAAAATTTTTGTGAATCTTGTCGAAATCAAACCTGCATAATATGGATATCATTTATAAGTAAATTCGATGTTCTGAATTCAATGGCATAATCTGTTTCACGATCGGAGGCTGTTTGATTAAAGTTGGTGTCAAATCGAGTCAATTTTGGTTCAAAGTTGTGCATCGTTGCTTCCGACCGCTTGACATTCATGCAGATTCGACCGAATTGAGTGTGAATAATCTCATTTAATAGGTTTCGATATTTTAACGTTAACAGCATGATCAATTTCTTGAGGGTGGTCAGGGATTCATCATTTCAATTCCTCGACGCATAACATCAAGGATTTCCTTCCGCCAAACATCGTCAATTATAAATATATATATATATATATATATATATATATATATATTCAATTTCAATGTTCTAAATGTGATGGCGAAGTCCGTTTATCGATTGAAGACCATTCTGACTGGTTTTAGCAACATCGAGTGTATTTTAACTTCTATTTGCATGTCGTCGCACCCGAAGTTCTTCAAATTTAACTCATGAGTTCAACTTGACTGATGGAGCATACATGTAGGTCAACAAAATCAAATAAAAACAAACCTTCATACTCAAGAAGAAATAAAACTCATGCCGCTTCCTATAACTCAAGTGGCAAGAAAATGAGTAATCTATAATGTTGATAAAGGAAAATAGCCAATGTACAATGATGATAAGAGAAAGAAGCTTGTCCATTCTAATCCATAGCCAAAATTGGTATTGGGAGGTAATGATAAACCTCAAACTTTTCTAAGTGATAGCGAGCATCCAAAATAAGCAACAAGAGATGATGAGTGAATGCGATCATCTCTTAAAGAAAAGATGAACAAAGAATATTTCTTTAGAAGGAATAGTATGGCTAAATTATTTCGGTAAGCATTCAAAGCCGGTCTACAATTACTAGAAATTAAAGGGCCTAAAGAAGCTGATCAACTCAGTAATCTAAATTACTATCCCTATCATCGGATGATCAGTTATCCTATTGAAGATTGTTATATCTTCAAAGATTGGCTAGAAAGAAAATATCGGCAAGGTGAATTTAGTATTCTAGTCAACCTGAAAAGGGAGTCTACAAGGATGATTATGTCCTCTTTCATATCATCCATTAAAGACAAAAAGAAAGAAAAATCAATTCATTGAAGAATGTAAAGAAGACCATGAAAATGTTGAAGCAGCTGAAGGGTGTCCCTAGTGTTAACTAGAAATTACCACTTGAATCTATATTGGACTTAAAAGAGATGTCTAAACTAAGTATTTGGGCTTCTCAGTGGCATTTTGATAAAGCTACTTCATCATAGCACAAGGAGCAGTCTACTAAATGCATGTCTCATAAATCAAAAAAATCGGCTAAGAAAAAGAAGAGTAAGAAGAAGGCTATAACTCAAAAAATTATTAACAATTTAAAGGAGTATCACCAGCTGACAAGACAACCCTTTAGGCCTGCAGACTTTATGCCTAAACTTCATATTGTTGAATTGAATGAAGAAGATAATGGTGAATCTTATCCAGTAGAGACATGCCGAATCATTTATATGATATCAGATGTCCTTCAACATCAGTTACTCCAAAATGATAACGGTAGTCAGACAGACTCGACCAACTCATCAAATTTTTTATCATAAAAGTAAGAAGAGCATGAGGAGTTAACATCTGAATTTTGTTTAATAACTCGATAAAAAATAACAATTCATATGAAGATTTATATTTTCCCAATGGAGAAGAGTCAAACTCATCGATATTATCACATATGAAATATATGATGTTAAAAAATAAGTCTAGCCCTTTGGGTCAATCCTCCAGAATAAGAAGTAAATTTGAAGAAACTACCTCTTTAGAGGAATCAGAGCAAGATAAGGTGATTCAAGTTCAGTTGAGAAGTGGTAAAGTCTTACCACCTTCATCAAAGAAGGGAAATACAAATAAAGACAAAGGCAAACAAATTTAATTCAATGAAGATAATATTCCCAAAAATCCTAGAATAAAGCCTAAATCAAGCAAAAAGATAAATTATAATATTCTATCACATTTTATAAAGAACTTTGCACAACTGAGTGTGCATGAGGCTCTCTTGATGTCAAAAGATCTCTCAGAAATGTTGATACAGGCTCTCAAAGATCTAGAGAGTTATGAAGCATACTTTGCCAAAAAATGTATGACTGAATCATTGCAAACTCAAGATCTCCCAGTAATCACATTTTTTGAAGAAGATCTTATGTTGGGAACAGTAGGTCATAACCATCTTCTATATGTTACTGTAGGTCATAACCGTCCTCTATATGATGGCATCTCGATCAGCCGAATATTTATTGATGCAGATTCTTCTATCAATCTTATGAGTCTAAATTCATTAAGAGGATTATCACTTGATATCCAATATCTTGGGAGGGATAAGTTGATGGTTCATGGTTTCAATGAGAAAGGGTAGAAAATTCTGGGTTCTTTTATTCTCCTGCTCAAGTTTCAGGATTTATATACAAAAGCCAAGTTTCATGTAATCGATGCTGATACATCATTTAGAGCTCTCTTGGGCTGGCCATGGCTGCATGAGTATAGCATGGTCCCATCAACTATGCATTAGTGTATGAAGTACCTAAAAGATGGAGAAGAGTTTAAAATTCCTGGCAACTTACAACCATTCCCCATCCATGAAATGAAGATCTATGAAGAAGCAAAATATTTCATCCCTAAAGAGCCTAAGTCAACAGAGCCACTTGAAGCGGTAGCATCCACTTCAGGAACTAAAAATCAACTTCACAAGATGAAAGAGCAAAAGCAAAGAGGAAGAAAGAAGGCAATGTCGACTCTTAGTTCCTCACTTAGGAAGTGACACACAAGAAGAAGAAAATATTTCTGACAAACTTAAGACAACTTATAAACTTTTAAGAAAGATAAAGTATGATATAAGTGATTCTGATTCAGACTATGACTTTGAATCTACTTATGAAAATAGATTTCAGATGGTCGCATCAAGAAGGATAGCTCATTTGCCAGTGTTAAAGCACTCCTTCAAAATTATACCCATCCCTCAGCAGTATTTTAAAGAAATCACTCCACTGGAGGTTCATAACATTGAAGAATTGATAATATTCTATGTGACGCTATTGAGTAAGAGTGGAAAAATATGAACTCCATGTTACAAATTTGAGGAGTCTTAGCCTCATAATTTTGATCAACCTACTCAATATGAAAATTATGATGAGATAGTGCCAACAAAAATACCAATATACTATCCATAAAAATTACGAAGAATGATGCATAAGCTTGGAATTTATATTAGCACTACTAAACATAGAACTCAAATCTTTAACAAGATATGGAGCCAAAGAAGTCCTCAAGCATCATGAAAGAAGTGATAAGTTATCACCAAAGGTCTTCATCCACAAATCTCATCAAAATAAAGTTTGTATAATGTAAGTTGAGATCGAAGCTAATAGTGATGAAGAAGATGATCTCCATGAAACCCTTCTTACAAATGATGAAGAAGTAGAAGCCATGCTTGCACCTGAAGAGCTCGAAGATGATGAACAAACAGCTACTATGGATGAACTCAAAGAAATCAACCCAAGAGCTGAGGATGATCCCCGTCCAACTTTCATCGATACCCTTATACCTGATGAGAAAGTTGAAGAGCTAAAAATGCTACTTTATAAATTCAGGGATTACTTTGTTTGGATATATTCTAAAATTCCAAGCTTATCCCCTAATGTAGCAGTTCATAAACTTGCCATTAAACTAGATGTGATGCCTATTAAGCAAGCTCTTAGGCAAATGAGAATGGAGATTGAAGAACAGGTAATTGCAGAAACTAAGAAGCTAATCAAAGCAAGCTTCTTCTAAGAGGAGAAGTATGCAAATTGGATAGCCAACATTGTCCCAGTTATGAAGAAGAACGGTCAAATCTGTGTTTGCATTGACTACCAGGACCTAAATAAGGCGTGCCCAAAAGATGACTTTTGCTTTACATCGAACAATACTTTCAACTATGATATGTTCTCATTCATGGATGGATACAATCAAATCAAGATGGCTACTGAAAATGAGAAGCACACATCATTTAGGATGCCAATTAGTATATACTGCTACATAGTCATGCCTTTTAGTTTGAAAAATATAAGTGCTACATACCAAAGAGCCATGATGTGTATTTTTGATGAGTTGATTCACCATAAGGTGGAATGTTATGTTGTCAATTTGGTGGTGAAGAGCTTAAATCATGAAAATCACTTTGAAGACTTGAGAATTGTATTGGAGAGAATCAAAAAATATATTCTCAATATGAATCCTCTAAAATATGCATTCGGAGTATCCTCTAGAAAATTTCTTAGGTACATTATATGTCATAGAGGAATTAAAATTGATCTTGCTAAAATCAAGGCAATTATGGAGATGCCTCATCAAGAGTTTGCACTCTCCATTCTTTACAAGGACACTTGCATCCATCGATTTACATCAAACCTTTCAAGACACTGTCAACCATTTATGAAGTTGATGAAGAAGGATTCTCCATTCAAATGGGACAAGGAGTGTCAAGAACTCTTTAATAGCATTAAATGCTACCTGTTAAATCCACCAATCCTTACAGCGCCTACTCTTGGGAAGCCCCTCATTCTATACACAGTTACATTAGAAGAGTTCCTTGGAACATTATTGGCACAATGCAATGAAGTAAGCAAAAAAGAATGCCCTTTATTATATCAGTCGAAGATTAATAGGAGCAGAAATGAGATACTCTCTGATAGAGAAGCATTGTTTGGCATCGATCTTTGCAGTCCAAAAGCTCCATCATTATATGTTATCTCATAAGATTATGCTCATCTCAAGGATCGATCTGCCGAAGTACTTCATGATAAGACCAGCATTGACAGGCTGCTTAGTAAGATATGCAATATTGCTTTTATAATTTGATATCATATACGTTTCACAGAAAGCAATGAAGGGACAAGTCTTAGTAGATTTTCTAGCACATCCCATCCTGCAGACTCTTCTTCTTAATGATGTTTTCGATGAGAAAATTATGCTCATTCATGAAAGAGAAAATCATAAATTTGGAAAATATACTTTGATGGAGCCTCATCGATCAAACAAGTCCAACCTCTAAATTTCAAGGGCAGAATAGAACGCATCATCTTCATAACACTAGAGGAGGGAGAGATGTATGGGTTGACCAAACCAAGAACTAATAATGAAACCGAGTATGAAGAATTAGTGGTAGATCTTGAAGAAGTTATTTTTGTAGGTATTCAAAACTTGCATATTTTTGGTGATTCTAAGCGTATTATAAATCAAGTACTTGGCATCTATAAAATCAATAAGCTTGAGTTAGCTTTTTATCATAAGTGAGTTCTTGAGCTTATGAAGTAGATACCAAATGTTAGACTAACTCGACTCTCTCGATCCAAGAATAGTAAAGCCAATTTCTTAGCAAAATTAGCTAAGGGAATGGCAAGTATGAATGATGATTATGTCATGATTGGCATATTTACTTGGCGAGTTCTAGATCCAACAAAGTATCAATCCCTCCAGTAGAGGGGTTATCAAATTCAACACATTAGGATGTGAGTCAGGTTGCTCCTCCTACTCCTCAAAATCAACATGAAATTATACCCAGAAGACTTAAGAATCATATTGCCTCAAAAAAGTAGTGTGAAGCTTTTATTGTAGAAGAGACACATGATTGGAGCCCTTCATCGACTACTTTAAAGAAGGCAAGTTGCCAAATAATAAATCACCGGCTCAAATTAAGAAGAGAATGTTGCCTATGCTTTTCATAATTTATACTTTCCTTTGAACAAATGTGGCTACAATGCCTAAATACAGATGAAGGTACCAAAGTGATGGTTGAAGTTCATGAAGGACTTTGTGATGCACATCAGTCAGGTCCCAAGAAGGATGGGCTATTATTGGCTGCCTATGGTGAGAGACTGTACCAATCATGCTAAGAGGTGTCATGAATGTCAAGTACATGGAAATATAATCCATCAACCTCCAAATCTACTACACCCAACAATAGCATCCTGGTCATTCGAATGTTGGGGTATAGATGTAATTGGAACAATTGATCCATCATCGTCAGCTGAACACCACTTCATCCTAGCAACAACTGATTATTTCTCTAACTAGACTGAAGCTACCGCATTTAAAGAAGTTACTATTGATCAAGTGATTAACTTCTTTATGCATAATGTGGTATATAGATTTGGGGTGTCACGTCAAATAATTTATGATAATGGCACAATTTTTAAAAATACAAAGATTTATAGATTTGTTGATCAACACAAAATTGATTGGCGATACTCTTCAATATACAATCTAAGAGCAAATAGTTTGACAGAGGCCTTAAATAATACATTAGTCAAGCTGCTCAAGAAGATCTTTCCTGAAAATAAGAGAGAATGGCATACTAAACTAATAAAGGCACTATGGGCATATCAAACTACCTATAAAACATCAACTAAAGCTACTCTCTATTCATTGGTATTTAGAACTGAAGCACTTCTTCTGCTTGAAATTGAATTTTTGTCACTTCGAGTAGCCATCCAATACAATCTAACTAAAGATCAAAATGCTCATCTGAGAATGGAGGAACTCGATGTGCTTGATGAAATTATATTGTGAGCTCATCAAAATTTGGAGGTTTATCGAGCAAATATGTCCAGAGCTTTTAATCATACGGTGTGGCCTCGAATATTCCAAAAAGGAGAATTGGTCTTGGTGCTGAGAAGACCAATTATTCATAATCAAAAATTCGGTGACAAATTAGAGCCTAATTGGGAGGGCCCTTTTGTCATTGAAAAAGTGTATCAAGGAGAAGCATACCAACTCATTGACCTAAATGGTGAAAGATCAATGCCGCCAATTAATGGTCAATACTTAAAAAATTATTAGACATGATAAATACATTCTTGATGTATAATAGAAATCCCCCTGCAAGACAGGGGGCATTTTTTTTATTATATTTATTTAGGTCGACATCGTGCTTCATGCTGAGATCTCTAAATAAATATACTTACTCAATATGGAAAAAAAATTTCCCTGAAAATTCGCCTATTACACAGGGGGAATTTTAGATTTCTATATATAAATTAAATAAATGTTACATGTTAAAACCCTCTTAAGATCAAATGTATCAACTCATACATTAACATATTTTCTTAAATTATTTTAGAGCTTTTTCAAAGTGCTTTAGAATTTTCCCTGTAAGACAGGAGACATTTTTTATATATTTAGCCAAGTTGAAATCATGTTATAAAATGAGATCCTCGAATATATTGATTGGGTTGACATCGAGCTTTACGTTGAAATCTGAATATATCTATAATTATTATTGTTAAGTTGCAGGTTCTTGCAAGAACAAAAAGAATCTATTTCTACACATGAAAAGATAGCCATAAATATCAAAAGTTTATCTCCCAAATTTGCCAAATTTTGAAGATCAAGTTAGAAGAACTCCCAATTTTGGAAGCTTCAATCAATTAAGTTGAAAAAAATATATTAACATCTACATCCTAAAGTCTAGGATGCAGATGGGTTCTAAAGGTCAAACTCAACAAGCCAATAAATGGTCGAGTTGTTCAAGCTCTCCTCACTTAATAAGCTGTAAGAAAAGGTTGCAGTGAAAGAGCCCCCATTCGTTAGTCCGATGATAACATAACTAACCCATCACAGCATAAATTGAATACTCAAGCAGATTCTAAAGGTTGAACTCAATAAGCCCATAAATGGTGAGTTTCGACGCCTCACTTAACCATAAGAAAAGGCCGCAGAAAGAGCCCTACTCGACAATCCAATGATAATTATTCAATCTCAATCCAAACTTAGTGATTACAAGCAACTAGAATCCAATCTTTCGCTTGATCAATAAGATAAACTGAAAACTCTCAGAGCTACCTCAAATCAATCTATATTATCTGGGTGATATTTCAATATATTTTCAAATAATCTAATCAAGCTCAAAGCACAGATCAAAGTTGATTTCTTCATCAAGTTCGTCAAAGAAGAAAGCACAGGATCGAGGAAGTAATTTCATAGTTCATACAAAGCTGATGGTCAAACTAAAGGATTTTCATGGTTATTTGGTCTATTAAAGCACATATTGCTAGACTGATAACTCAACATTTACCCTATATAAGTGAGGTGGGTCATCTATATACCCTTCAGCCATAAAGCAACAAGCGGACTTAGGTGTACATACACTTCCGACAAGTCAATGTGGATAAATCGGTCAATCCTTCATCAAGTAAGCTTTTAAAGCTAGGATAGAAGGAATTCAAATCTCAAAATAAGCAAACCAATATCCATCAAACTTGACCAAGCACAAGGTGAGGAAACCCAAATGCAATAAAAAGAGATCTAAACACAAAGTAGAGAGTAGATGGTGAAGAAGCTCTTAAGACCGTGACAAATCAAGAATCTCACTATTTATCTCATCTAAACATAAGGCATCACATTGATGATGAATTCCATCAAAGCCCCTATAAGCTATTGAAATCAAAGATGAAGTGATCCTAGATCTATGGCCTGGTCAACTTAACAAACACTACTCACTCCATGCAAAATCACATTTTTTGGGCATTTATTGACCTTCACATATGCTACAAGTCGAGCTTATAAAGGTGAATTTGATTGACTTCGGATACTTTAAAGTACAAATCAGAGCTAAGATGCACCAAACATCACCAAAATTAGTCCAAATGAACTTCAATCAACAAACAAACTTTGCCATCACATTCAGAATAATAAAATTGTTCAAAATATAAATATTGCATAATCTAAAGAACAATGATCCGATCAAATATCAATGCGCTAATATGCATCAAAGTCATACGATGTCCAAATGACTCTGTTTATAAAATTGATTAAGTTGTTAACTTGAAATATCAAAAATTACCAAATGATACTATCCACGCTCAATTCGGACGTGTCTATGCAAATATCAAATGATCGTAAGTGGCAATGAGCAAATCGGGGTTGAAATACACTATATGTCATCAAACTTAGTCGAAATGAACTCTGATTGGTGAAAGGACTTCATCATTATGTTCATAATGTTCAAATTGGTCAAAATATAAATACTTTATAACCTGATGATCAACCGATCAAGTGATCAAGTCGTCAAGGTCAGGAGGCACCGACTTAAATCAAACGACCTCCGTTCTTAAAATTGATTATGTCATTAGTTTTGAAATATCAAAATCTATCAAGTAAGACTATTTGTACTCAATTTTGACAAGTTTTCATGAAAATTGAATGATCAAAAATGATAACGTGTATTTTGAGCTAAAATTGATCTAATTTGATGTTGATTTGAACCAAACAATCTCGACATGAAACGATCATATGAAAACATCAATAATCTTGAATCAACATATATATCAACCTTATATTATTTGCATAAAGTTCATATTAAAGTTGATTAAATAATAAAAATATTATTAAAAGGCCTAATAAACTAAATCCTTAAAAACTGACCCATAATTTCCCTCTTCATGCATGAAGCTCCTTCTATCAATTCACACTCCGAACATTCTTTCCCTCACGCATGAAGTTCCTCCATCATTGATTTCTCCCTTCGCAAGCTCAAGCATGATCTCCTCTTTGCTTGAATGGCTGATACACCTCTCTCAAGCTCCTCCTTCCTCCTCCTTAAAATTGATGGTTTCTTTATTTTCCTCTTGTCCAACACTCAATGGTAAGATTCTTCCCCTTCTTCTCTTCTCTCTTCCACAAGGGTAAGAAAATCCCTTTTCTCTCCTTCTTCTTTCTCTCATCCTTCGACCTCTCCTCTGATTTTCCTCTATCCATCCTCCTCCATCCCCTCTTTCTTACTAGAGTTGGGGTTAAAGATTCATTGTTTTCCACATTCTACACCCCTAGTTCCTAAGAATCGAGATGGAACCTCCATTATTTCTATTCTTAAAATCCTAGAATCTAAACAAGTCGAAACATTCCCTTTCCTTCCCATTCACTTGGAACAAAAACATTCCTTCCTTCGTTCACTGATGAAAACACTCCCTAAAAATCCTCAATACTCTAGCCAAAATCTACAATTCTCTTGAACTAAATTCTCCTTTGTCAAAATCTACAATTCTCCTTAGCCTAAATCTGAAATCCTCCTTAGCTAAAAACTGCAAACTCTCAATCTTTCATTCACACTCTTGCTGCTCTTTCAATGTCAAATGCTTGACTGTGAATATGTAGAGAAGTTTGAAAACGTGTGAATGTGGACATATATATGTGCTTGTATCTTTCTTTTGTAGTTTGACCCCACTGATAGGGCAGGTGTGAAGATATGTGTGTGTCAAAGACACACTACACTCAATAGGCAAGAAAAAAAAAAAAAATTTTAGATGTCACTAGCAAAAATTTCATCAAATCTTTGGAGTTAGAAAAAAAATGGATGAATCAAAAAAACTGGCTTAAAAGCACTAAATAAAGAAATCTAAAGCTAAATTCAAATTAAAAAAATCAAAATAAAAAATATGATGAAAAATAATGTGAAGCTTTAAACAAACACAAAAAAAAAATGAAGAGGCTTATAAAAGAAATTGAGCAAATTGAAGCTTACCTAAATTTTGAGCCCTCCTCCTCTTTAAAGTACTTCAAAATCAAACATATGAAAGGAAATCCCTAAGCACTTCAATAAGCATCATTTGATGACCTACTCATAAATTTAAGAATGACTTTTAATTGAATAATCAAATCTTATTATAATTTGCATTGAGCACTGAATTGAGTAACTAATGATCAGTATTGAAATTGAAACTGATAAGCAAGAGAAATATAAAGATGGTATTATAAACTTTCAAAGTGTCACAATTATAAAAATGGGTGATATGATTTGGATAGAATTTACAATGGGGTTAAATGTCTTCCAAAACACAAATAGTTATGCAGCATATTGAATGGATAGAAATAATATGAAGAAAGCTTCAAAATAAAATCTATATCACATTTGAAGGTTATTTAGGGAGCACAAATGAAACTTGTGGTGAACATAAATAGTATGTTGATCGATGTAAGAAAGTATTCCCAATAAACGAATGTTTGATGTTTGATGCTTGGCACCAATCACATGAGTTGAGAGGAGTTGAAGAAATTTGTACAAAAATCTACAAAGAATTTGATAACTTACTAATGAATTTGATCATGATCTTTGCAATATTTTACTTCAAGTAATCTGAGAGGAAACTCAATTGAACAAATGATCAAATCATATAAGGTGTGCAATAAGTTTGAAATCTAGCTTCAAAAATAAAGCTTATGTTTAATGAGTTAAGTTGAAAAAGGTATAATATCTTGCCTATGGGTGAGAATAAAAGTTGAATATCATGATCAGCAAAGATATAAAATTCTATCAATGTGCATAAGCTAAATTGCCATTTTTATTTTTTCTATCAAATTAAATAAGTTTCAAAATTTGAAATCAAAAATATAAAGTAATGCCATCAATTCACAAATCGCAGCAAGTAAAGTACATTAATTAAGCATTCTTAAATACATCATGGGCCCAAATGTCAATGTTTAAATTCAAGTGTTTGAGAATGCTGTGCGGGTTGTTTCCCAGGTTTGGTCTCATGACCGGGTTTGGGTTAATAAAACCTAAAAATTTAATTATTATAAGAATTTTAGCTTATTGAAATATCTGAGAAGCTAATTTTGTCATGTAAATAAATAGATGATTGTTAGAGCTAAACAGAGTTGACAGGATCTAAAGCTCTTAAATATATTCAAATTAATCAAGTAATTATCCCAATGATGGCTGTGTTGAATGGTTTTCAACCGGAGGGAATACTTCCATCAAAACGTGATTTTAATTTTAAATTAAATTAATTCAAATTATGTATCAATCTAAAAAACTACTTAAATACAATTCAATCATTAAAAGTTTAAAGCAAAACTCAATCTATCCACCTTCTGCAATTATTTGTCGGAAGTGACAAATTAAGAAAACTCTAGCTCACAAAGGAGCCAAAGTCAAATTAAGTGGTCTACTATGTTCACTCTCAATCAATCTCATGCTAATAAGGATGTGGCCCATGTCTTCTGACTATATGGCTTGGCTTCCAAATATGATCACGACTGAGTCCTTTGACGGTGGATTGGTGCATGTTTTATTATATTACGATCATGATCAGTTCTATGCTCCCCAATGGCTCTACCCTTTGAGTTGTGAATCATAGAGTATACTTGATAGGGCAAAAATCCATCTGTGAGCTAAGGTAGACTTAAACTTGTCTCCTTAGATAAACACCACCCCAGGTCTATAAGAATTTCTTGGATGACATAACTCATGTGTGTTCCGATAAGGATCTTCGAAGTCAATTACCTCCCCACTAAGTAGACTAGGGACAACAACGGGATGAAATCATGGGATCTAGATTGGGCACATCATTCCCCAACCATCTTTAAGTTAAAATGATGAATTTCATAATCTTAAATTTTAAACTCCACATCCGCTACTATACATTATGCATTTAATCTAACAACTAGCCTTAATCGAAAGTTCTCTCGATTGAGAGGGTAATTAACTATAGGTGCTTATGCTATAGGAAACCAAGATATCTAAAGTCCTCACAAAATGAGGGTGAAATCTCCGGTAGTCATTATTCCATCCGCTTTCTAAAATTACGATCTTTAAATCAAACTCTCTTCAATAAGAGAGGTCGGTGGTGAATTTTTGAAGCCCATAGTATCCAAAATATGTTAGAATATTTCTTTAATTTATCAACAATGGATAGTGATGGTCTCTCTTTATGTTCAAAAAATATAGTCTAGTAGTTTATTCTGACAACAAGCCATTGTCTAAAGATCGTGGTTCTATAATGATCACCTTTAATAATGTCTTTGAACATTGATATGAATATATTATCATATATATCATTATGCATGATTGCAATGTAAATGATGGAACCAAATTCTAATAGCTGAATTGACAAAAAATTATGAGAGATCCATCTCTTAAATTTTAAATAGCTGCAAATCACAATGGAGTGTTGAGTATTAATATTTTTTAATCAAAATATTCATATTTTTAAGCATTTGATGCAAACGACTCATTAAATAGTGGTCATCTGGAGATCAAGTTATCACATTAAACTTCAAAACGTTGAGGACTTTTCCAACAAAGTCACAAAACAATGATTGTGGGTTGATGGTAAGCAAACACAAGTCTAGAGGTGGCCTAGAAGGGGTTGTGGATGACCCCCTCTCTCTACCAATCTCTTTCTCATTGAAAATTGTTTGCTAGTGCAGTATGACATAGGCCGGTAGATCCAATTTTAGATTGTTTAATCTAACCCAATTTTACTTCAAGGACATGCCATGCTTAGAAGGATTTAGTTTTGTTTGATTCATCACCTCTTTTTAGAAGTATCATTATATCATTTTGAGCTTTTTTTGGTGTGTAAGTGTACTTCAATTTTTCTTAATAAATTAACCTTCAGTTCAACTCTTTGATTCCCCCTTAGATTGTTGTATTGCTAGATCATTCCACAAAAAATAGATATCTAATCTCCAAATTTTTAAAAAATAAAAACAAAGTAGTGCCTTTTTATATGATTAAACCACAAATCATGTGTAAATTTCATATGCATAGATCTAGAAAATTCATCTACAAATTCATTACACTCATTTTTAAAAAATAAATCTAATAATTTTAAAGCTCAACCAAAATTTTAATTAAACTTTGATTAGGACATGGGTAACCCATGAAATCAATAAGAATCAAATCCCTCATTTAATAAACATGATATTTATTAATCATTTGAATAATGAGTCTCGTAAATATTGAATTTAACTATGGTGATGCTAGTATAACACATGTTTCAATTGACTATTAATATATTGCATAAATACTTTTAAAATAAATATAATAAAATTAAAACTCAATTTGACCAAACTTTCATCAAGATAACTAGACTTCTTTTTTTCCATAGCGCAAGATATTAAGAATAACACATGCACCATGGCTTCATAAACATTTAATCATTCAATAAATTTTAAGATTTTATTTTCCATTATAAAATAATTCTGACAAGATTTAATTTGTATTACCCTTTCTCAAATTCTAACTAATTTATGTGGCAAGCTAATTTTCACTGAGCAAAAGCTTAGTCTTATGCAGTGGCCATAACTCATTATGTTAAACATTCTATTTAGTTCTTAGGTTCCTCTTCAATAAGGAATTTGTTCTTTGGAATTAGTTGAAAATCTTCAATTATTATTTTTGTGGCAACCACAAGAAAATAAAATAAATTTTTTTTGGGGACCCATCATTTTCTCTCCTCGATCATCCCTTTCAATAAAAAATGAAGAATTTTGCAAGCATAATATATCAATAATATCCCTAAAGTATTGCATTATTGCAAAATCTAAGAAGCAATATAATTGATAATTAATTTAAATAAGTAAGAGCATATGTTCAATGCACTTGCATTATTGCCTTCTTTAATATTAATTGAGAATCAGCATAAAGATTAAGGGAAGGTGTAAGATTGGAACACATAAGTTGCTATTGATTCACTTCCTCCCTTAAATAGGCACATACAATTGTTTAACATTTAAAATATATATATTAAAAATAATAAATTTTGTTACTTTTTTAAATTCATCAATTTCTTTATAATCACTTTCTCCTATAAAGCTCTAGCTTCATATATCTGTCAATATATGCATTTATCCTATGAAAAATTCATGATCAATTTTTTAAAATACTAAATAATTTAACATTTATATTATAAAATATTCATACTTAAAATAAATGTTAAGTTTTCAAATATTTTGACTTCTTTTATTGCTCTCTGAGGAAATCAAAGGGATGAAGGTTTCATATAGGGTTTGAGAATTGTTGATTCACATACTTGAGAAAATTAATATATTTTTTCGTATGTATACTATAAATTAAACGATTTGTGTGATATAGGAAGAGACAGTAGATAAATATAATATTTTTATAATATACATAATATAAAGATGATATATACTAAAAAATATTTTAATCTCATGGACGGAAATTAAGAATATTTGTCAGATCAGATTCCCACACTTAGACTTGATTCTCTGTCTCAGTTTCAGACTTTTTTAATCTGTTAAATCCGTAAACCGTGTCACAAAGATGGACTTTTGAAATTAAGAAAAAGGCCACTTCCAGAAATATTCACCACCTTTTCCAGCCCTCTCTTGTTTTTGTCAAAAAATTGCAACTTTATCACTCCACCTTAGAGGCCATTAAATTCTTTTGTTATTATTGTTATTCAATTGTTCAAATATAAGGGTAGCCAATATCAAGGGGAGTGAAGAACTCCTATGATTCCCACTCTTTGATTCTCTATTATTGAGGGGACAGGAGGAAAGGGAAACAAAATTCTTTCTTTCTTTTTTTTTTTTTCTAGGTATAAAAACACACCCCTTTCCTCCAAACCTAACTCTCACCAATTAAGCCTAATTCTCGGTTCACTACTTCATTTGCTTTGCCATCATCTTATCTCCCTCTCTACTCCTAAGGTATTGTCTTTCACAGTGTTGATTACTTTGTTTCCGCTATGTGTAATCTTGAGCTTTGCTCTCTCTCTCTCTCTCTCTCTTTATATATATATATAAAGAGAGAGAGAGAGAGAGAGAGAGAGAGAGAATTGGGTTGAATTGCAATAATGGCTTTTAAACCTAATTTGTTCAAGTAAAATGTAATACATTTCTGTGTCGCAGGGTGTGTTTTTTTTCAAATTCTGCAAGATATTCTTGTCATTTAAAAAAAATGAAATGTCATATAAATCATGAGAAAATATATTGTATTTGACAAACATTTACAAGAATCAGTAGGAAGAATTTTTTTTCTCTAAGTTTTCTTGCGTTACACTATGATCAAATTTCCTATTTTCAGAAAAAAAAAATCATTTGTGAAATCTTTATTTAGTAGGATGCCAAGAGATCTTTAGATTGGCATAAAAAAATAAAATATTTTTTGATAAGTATTCAATCTATCTAAAAAATCTAAATCATGATATTTGAGAGATACTGACAGTGTTTTTACAGTACTGTGTAACTGATATTTTTCTACCCAGCTACATTAAATCTAATGAGAAAATCTAACAGATGTTTTATTTTAAATACCATTAGTCCCAGCTCAAGCAACAAAATAGAACCTTAATTATAAAACATCCCCATAAAATCAAATGACCAGTTCTCAAAAAAATAATGCATCGGTCTTTTATTTTTTTTGTTTCGTCATTTTCTATTTATTCTGAGCGTAATTCTATGACTCTATCTCTGTGAAGATGAGGATATCTAAACTGAATTGTTTACTAATTCTACTATATATGCAAGCCGGTTATATTTAGATGAAAAAAAAAAATTTGCTCAGAAACTCCAAGGAAAGAGTAGAAGAGAAAGAGATTTAATAAATGCAATATGTGATTTGAAGTGCCTTTTATAGAGATGATTTTGCTGATTAAATATATACTTAACTATATATCTATTGGCATGAAATGTTGGTGAAGATGAACAGGAAGGCAGGTGACTGGAACTGCAAATCCTGCAACCACCTCAACTTCAGCCGCCGGGACTCTTGCCAGCTATGTGGAGTCTCCAGGATCGGTGTCTCCGCCGCCTTCAATGAAGATAACCGGTCGCCGAGGGTGGAGTTTAAGGCCGGTGACTGGTATTGCTGTTCTTGCTGTGCTCATAACTTTGCTAGCCGTTACAGTTGCTTCAAATGCGGAGCCTTCAAGGTGGCCGGCGATGCCGGAGCTCCCTCTTCCGGCAATGGCTCTCGCCCTCCTGGCTGGAAATCCGGTGACTGGATCTGCACCAGGTAGGCTTTTCTCTAGGTTAATAGCTAATTAATATTATGATTAGTATTTCATGATCAGGATTAATACTGAAGAAAATGTATTAATAATAATCATAATATTAATCATTCCTGCAAGTTTTTTTGGCAAAATTTTTAAATTAGCCTTAATATTAATCATAATTAACAATTTAGCACACAAAAAATAATTAATAAAATAGGCCTAGTCTTTCATATAACGGACCACCTGTGGCATGTTAGCCAATATAATTTATTTTTATTTTTTTAAATCTGGAGCAATTCTCGTATTTTGCACGTATCGGAGTCATACGGTGTCAGAATTGAACGAACTTCATATCGTTGAAATTATAACGAAATTTTCTACAAGTTTCATGTTAGTCAATATTTATGATTGTGGCCCGATACCCAGCAGATTTTGCAAATCAGAAATTGTGCCGTGATTTGAAAGTTTGAATCGATTTTGCATATCGAGTCGCGCGATTAATGGAATTTTGTAACTTTGGAATAACAAAATTTTCTACAAGTTTTATGTTGGTCAAAATTTATGATTGAGGCCTGATATGCAGAAATTTTGCAATTGCACGGAAATTGCGACGAGCTGAAAGTTCGAGAAATCGATTTTGCACGATCGAGTCATCATGTCGGAATTGAGCAAACTTTGTATCGTTGGAATTGTTTCTCTACAACTTTTATGTTGGTCAAAATTTATGATTGTAGCTCGATGCACAGCAGATTTTGAGAAATGGACAATGATGAAATGCTCAAATAACTCACGCTAAACAAACACTTTTAATGAAGTGCAATTAACAAGTTTTTAAGAGTCATGACATATACACATTTGTTGCTAGCGCACTAGTCTTATTATTTGGAGATAATTATTCATATTGCTTACATTCATATAAGAGAAGTGAATGTGCTAGTATTAGAAATGCAACCATTTTAAAATAAGAATAAGAAGCTAACTCAAACTAATTTTAGAACACAAACTAACTACCTCTCTACTGTTACTTCCACAGGGAATATCCTCTCTAAAAAAAATTACATCAATGTATAACATATTCTAAACACTTAAAGCTGTATAAATAAAGCTGTACAAAAAAGATATGAATATTTACAAATTAAGGTAAAAACAATAAAATAGTTCTAACAATGCTTCATGGTGACAGATACAATAAGATAGGTATACATACAACAAAATGTAACTCAGATGGACGTAAGATAATAAGTATAGGCGAGTATCTCCGAGATGCATGTCGGTGTCGCATCACTAGAGTGTAATGGGCTGGTGGTCGGGTGGGGTCTCATAGATGATGCTCCATTTCTCCCTCTGTTCCAGCTCGGATGGTTGTTCGCATGTAATAGATGCGTCGGTGAAGGCGTGTAAGCGGCCATAATGATCCGTCTGACACAAGGCCTATTATATTTTTTTTTTTTTTTGTGCTTAAATTGCTAATTACGATTAATATTAAGCCTTTGTCTTTCTTTTTTAATCTTCTCATAAAAAATGCATGAGTTTAAAATAATCAATATAATGCAGATCTGGATGCAATGAACATAATTTTGCAAGCAGGTATGAGTGCTTCAGATGCAATAAACCGAGGGAAAACACTGGTACGTAAATCTCACTTGGTAAATATTATAACTTACTTCATATAGATAACATGACAACAAACTTTTTGTCAAACAAAATTAATTTTCAACTGTTGTTGATTTTTCTTCTTTAAATATAAATATGTATTCAGACGTTTTTAAATATCTGAAACTTTATCTTTTAATTTAATTGCAGGTGGTTAACTGTAACTAGCAGATGCAGCAAACCGAGTATATGAGGAAATTAATGCATATTTTCTGAGAGCTTGATGTGGCATATATATATATATATATATATATATAATCAAATAATTCTGCTAATGTGAGAGCTCATCAAAGAAGCTGAATTTTCTATTGATATTATTAATAAGAACTTAAGTCAGTATTATATATGCATTTAGTGCTTACGTCGTAATTTAGAAAAGTAATATTTCGCTATGAATAGTTTTATTTTATATTTTTAGCATTTATAGATTGTATATAGAAAGGGTAGGTATTTTTATCCAATTGAATATCTTAACCGCACTTAGATATTAAAATTGGTAGCATACATGATTCATACATCAATGATTTATGTACTTTTGTCAAATGCAACAATTGGTTTTTGAAATAAAACCACTCGAAAATATATTTATAGGTTCTTCAAATTGCATTATTTCAAATGAATTAAAAATTTAGTGGCAGAATCAAAACTTAAAGAGAGTGGTAGCAAAATAAAAATATATATTATATTAAAATATTATTGAGAATTTAAGTTTAAGAGAGGTAAAATTAGTATATAATATTAAAGAATTCATTAAAAATCTATAAGTGGTCATTTAATGAAATAAATAAACTTTAATTATGCCTTAATTGAATTTATTCACTAACAATTTGTTGAAAAATATATATTAACTATATCAATTAAAATTTATTAAGCATAAAAAAATAAAAACTTAATATTATCCACAAATAAATCTTAATTGAGCCATAATTAAACTCAAGAAATTTATTCATAAACCTTAAATGATATTATAATATAAATGAATCAAACAATAAACAATTTAAACTTATTTATTTAACAATCAAATATTTATAAACATATTTGAGCACATTTAATTAAGAGCCGTTTCAGATCACTTTCATTTTTTTATTTTTTATTTTATATTTTTATTTTATTTTATTTTATTTTACTTAAAAATAAAATTTATTTAATTACTTAATTTTAAAAACAATCAAAACATCTTTTAAATAGTTTAAATATTTTTAAAAACAATATTATTTAATTTTTAAAATAACATAAAAAATTCTAAACAAATATATTTTTAAAAACAATATAAAAATAAAAAATAAAATTGATCTCAAACAGAGCCTAAATTAATCATAAAAAAAATATAATCAAGCCATACTGAGTAACTTGCCAAATGCTAGGTTTATTTGTAACCCTAATAAAATATTATAATATCAACAGTAAAGCAATTTCAAACAACATATTTTTTAATCGGATTAAGAGACTTATTTGATTGAGTTTTTGATTTTACAAAATTTAGACTTCATTTGACTAAATATTTTTAATACATTTTATTTTTTAGAGCATAAATTTTTAATTTTAATACCCATTTAAATAATATACTTTTTAAAATTATATTTTAACTCCATTTTACTGAAAACTTCATTTTAATTCATTTTTAAAAAATAAAAGACATAACATTTCAAAAAATACTTTTAAAACAACTTTTCAAGAATCCAAAAAACTTAGCCAAATAAAATCTTAATTTAAAAATTACACTTAAACAAATTATGTTCAAAAGCTATATCAAAAAGATCTATTGGTCTAATAAGAGAGGGAGAGAGGGGGAGAGAGAGAGAGAGGGGGGGGGGGACGGGGAGAAACTCCATTTTATTAAAAATGCTTTTTAAAAGTGGGAAAACCAAACAAACGTTAAACATTCTTAACGTTGTTATAAAAAACGTAAATTAGAACAAAATTCTCCCAAACGAGACCTAAAATGCTCGTATTAAATCATTTATGAATGAATTTGATCCTCATTCTAATAATAATAATAATAGAACTAAATTTGAAAATTAAAACTCCATTTGAGAGCTTTTTCATTCTTAAAATAATTTGTAATTTTGATCTTTAAATAGTATGTTTTAAAATCTAATTTTAATTAACAGAAAACTTAACAACCCAGACATAAAACTTACTTTTAATCCAAAAGACAAAATCCAAAAGCCCATCAATAATTTTGCTCATCATAATATCATCTTTAACTGAAATCAGCAAACAGACTTCAACGCCAAAAACTAGGGTTTTAGACGTCGCCATCTAATCACTCATAACATCACTCCCATCAGAATTTTGCGCCGAATCAATCACATCCCCGAGCCCCTCGCTGTCTTCATCCATCTCCCTCGCATCATCAGACTCTTCTTCTTCATCGCTGTCCTTATCCTCGTAGATTACCACAGGAGAAGAGCTCTCTTCGGCTTCAGGAGTCTGGAATGAGAGATCGATCGAGACCATGGTGATCCAGAAACATTTTTTTTTGGTTATTAAGGAAATAAATGAACTCACCTCAGCTAAAAGACAATCCAGACACGTCGATAATTGAAGAGCAGACTGGTATGCTGAAATCCTTGATTCAATAAGCTGGCCATAAGCACAATTAAAGTAAAACCTCATATAAAATATACAAGCCACACAATTCTTATATATTCATGTATCAAAAACTTTAACTTCAATATTTACATAAAGAATATTTAAATTTTTAATATTACATCAAGAATATCATCACCGCTAACTTTTTTTTAAGTGAAATGCACCTCTTTATGCATAAGAAAAAAAGTTAGATAAATGCATAAGAATTGCATGGTGTGTATGTAAATCTTCCAATAAGAAAATGCAGAAAATAATCAAATGACATTGTGTCAGAAAGTTGGGATGTGAGATAAACCAGGTGGAAAGCTATGTCATTATCTTTGAACAAATTAAATTGAGCTAGTTTTACCATACAATTTTCATTATAAGCCTGAACTCAGTATAAATATGTGCTAACTGACATCCAAAACAATGATGTTGTAAAGAAGATGGCTTTTGTTTACTAAACCTTGGTAATTTACTTGAATTTTGAGCTTAAAATGTAGTATTCTGTTTGTTAAAAGATTACTTCTTCAACCTGCCTTTTTGCTGAAAATGCTTCGCATTTTACCTAACGACACTTTCTACATGCCCTCCTAATTTGTATCAGGCATTTGAGAAGTAACATTAAACCCTAAACATAGACAACCCAATATGAGATAATATTGAGATAGGTTCTCTCTTAACTTTAGGGTTTAGTCTTGTTAGGTATATTGTTTAGGCCTTCAGGACTATTAAATGGCTGCAAATCATGTTGGAAGGAGAAAAACAAAGTATCTTATACACCCAGTATGTACGATGAGCCAATTTAATTCCTTCCTCCGGTAACAAGGGGAAAACCACAGTTACAGAAAACTCAACCCTACTCACATTTCAAATCATTACCCCCTCACCACTAAATTAGAGGAACACATAAAAATTCCTGAAACATATTCACATTCCCTCTAATAACTTTGGGATGTGAATTTGGTCGAAGATAAAGTTGAATGATTCTCTCTTCAAAGTATACTCGGAATGATATCAACAAGCCAAACTATGAATCAGCCCGAATCAAATCAAATTTTAATTAAACCAGGATTGAAGCAAATTAAGCTAGCATGAGATGAGACTGAAATATATGCATATGTATGAATGCACTCATATATGTTCGACTATGACTTGCCTTAGAACTAAAATCAGATCACTTGTTCGCTCAAATCAAACTTAATGAACCAGCCTTGTCTCGAATCAAGATAAAGGATCCTATCAACCTACAACTAGATCTAGCTAAGCTCCCAATCAAACTACGGCCTCGTTTGATTTGGATTTTTACTGCATTGAGTTTTTAAAATGTCATTAATGTATTTTGAAAATCCTTTTAAGTTTTCCATTTATTTGAAAACACTTTTATAAAACTCCGGTTTTCTTGACGTACATTTTAAAATGATTTTTTAAAAAAAAAGTTTTAAAAGCCCATCCAAATGGGACCAAAATGATTACAAAGGTGAGGTTGGATCACCTCAAGATCAAATCATTAACAACCCTATATTAATTACCCCAACACCATCGCAATGTGTTATGTGAGTTTGTATGAGAGTGGCTGAGAGGTCTTCATCAAATTCCCACTCCATTCAAGACAAGCTTTAATAACTATCACATTTCAGTGTTTCCTTTCCTAACAATTAGCAAACAAAGCGCCTTTCTGCTACATAAACACTCTACTCATGTGGCAAGCTGAAGCGTCAAGTTATATCATATTTTAACATTCCAAATATGAACAATGTTATTATCATTCATCTTCAAAATAAAATTTTATTAGTTTTTATTCAACAGTCCATTGTTGTATACCAGACCATGCTTGCAAATAATGATGGGACTGGGAAGAGCAATTTTACTAAAGGACTGATCGGCTAGTCTTCCTAACCAATCTTAACAAATATTGGTGAGGTTGGTTGGTTAGCCTAATTAACTTAATATCATCAGTTAGGCCTACGAAAATCATTAGCACAAGAGATGACAATAATAGAGAAATGGCAAACACAACTAAAGGATTCCTCTTTTTGGTGCTAGGAATTATAACTGACACTGATGTTATGGATTTAATAGATTTTCTTCATAGTTCCTACTCTGAACTGGGTTCACCTTTATAATATTATAATAATGATATAAATCAAATTGGATCATTGACATGAAGGATTACAAACTCAATAGATCCTTCCCTGATGAGTGCTTACTATTAGTGAAGTTTAATCCATTCAAAAATCAATGGAATCTAATTAGCATAATCCAAACATTATTCCTAATGTTGACCCACTCCATATAAATCCCCAAAACACCCACTAATCTCCTTCATCGACACTATAAAAGCATGCGAGTTAATTTTTCAAATTGTTCACATTTTGTATGCCAAAATCAACCTCTGAGGTATGCCACATAATTTAGATTCCTTGGGTGATTTAATGCTTGAGACTGTTTGGTATTCTAAGTAGTAAATTATGATAAATGGAATACCATAAACTAGCACAAAATAAACTACCAAAATTTGAAATACTTAAGAAATTTGGCTCTCTCTTACACTATATTCATTGAAACCATGCATATCTTAAATGCCAAGTAATCTCAAGTTCAAAGTAACATTATGTTTACTAAACTGTGATATATTAAGCAGTAGTCACCAAGGAAAACATAAATTTGTGGTGTGCTACATATGCAATAATTTAAAGAATGCATTATTTAAACAATTTGAATATGTGGTGTGCCTGTGTCATTTGAATGAGGTAAAGTGAGCACATGTCTCAACTGGAAAGTTAAAATCTTTGTAGGAAGAAAAATTATTTTAAAAGATAAACCGGGCATTTATGATTGTCAGTTGGACTAATAACACTATTATCACCAACAATAATAATTTGGTAAGTGCGGCAAACATTTATTAAGGGTGGTCTGGAAGACCATTACAATCAAGGCTGACCATGCCATTACATTATTGTGCTCCAAAATGAGCTGGGTCAATTTAATTGGATGATATTGAAAAACATTTTATAAAAAAATTAGTTCAAACAATGGAAAAAAAAAATTTATCATATTTCGTGACAAAAAGGGTGTCCTACTCAATATTTTGTTCCAAACACCAATTGGATTGCTAACATGGCAACAAGGTGCTCCCTTTGTAAAAGTTCAGCAAGGGAGCTTCCTTCAAAACTACGATATTGAAATGTTTATGAAAAATTGGATCCTTACCTTAATTTATTGCTTAGCATCTAGTTTAAAATAGTGTTGTGTGAATGTTTGTGCGAGAGATATAGAGTTCCATAATTTTGCAATCCCTATTTTATTCTTCATTAATTGTTTATCCCTTTGCTATAAGTTTAACAAAGGAGCTTCTTTTAAAACTATAATATCGAAATGCAATTTTTTTAAGATTAGATCCTTACCTTAATTAGTTTTTTCACCTCTATTATAAAATGTGTTGTGCGGAAGTGCGAGTGAGAGATATGGAAAGTTCCCTACCTTCGCAATACCTACTTTCTTCTTCATTTCCTCATCTTATTTAACAACAACAAAACAACAACAACAACAACAAGCCTTAATCCCACTAGGTGGGGTCGGCTACATGAATCCTTCTCCATTGTATTATGTTTCTCATTTAATTCAAGTATATCTTGATCATTTTTATCATCTTAAGTCTTTTAGTCTCTCTTTTCTTATAAGGCAAATCTAAATCTCTCTCTAATCGGTCATCGGACACGCTTTATGTGGCTAAACCATTTAAGGCTCTCCATAATCTTATCTACCAAGTTTCTTTTTTCCAACATACTCATTTTGCATTCTATCTCTAAGGGTAAAGCCACTCATCCACGGCATCCTCATCTCGTAACACTTAATCTTATGTTTCTCTTTTACATTGCACATAAGTCATTCAGGTCTTATAAAATTTCTTATAAAATTTTCCTTTTAAGTGGAACTTTTCTATCACATAATAGGCCAAATGCATTCCTCCACTTCAACCATCCAACTTGAATTCTACTAATAACATCTCCATCTATTTCACCATCATTTTGAACAATAGAGCTTAAATATCAATCGCTTACTCTTGTTAATGACTTGATCACCTAAAACACATACTAAAACTTCTACAACTAAAATTACACTCCATATACTAAAAGCGAAAACCTTTAGACTCTAAAGTTGACCTCCATAATTCAAGTTTTGAACTCCCCTCTAGTCTTATCAACAAGAAGAATGTCATCGACAAAAGCATACACCAAGGTAAATCTTCTTGTAAATGCCTTTAAGAACATCCATAACTAAAGTAAAAGATAAGGGCTTAATGTTGATCCTTGATGTAATGAAATAGGAAAATATTTTGTCAATCCTCCTTGTGTTTGGACACAAGTAATGACTCTAGTATACATATCCATGATTTGAATATAACTAATATTAACTTCTTTCTTAGAACTCTCCAAAGAACATCTCTTGAGACTTTATCATGCTTTCTCTAAATCAATAAATATCATATGTAGATCCTTCTTATTTTCTCTATGCTTCTCCATCAAACCTCTTAACAAATGTATAACATCCATAGTAGATCTACGGCATGAAACCAATTGTGAGAAACTTACGTATCACATTGTAACCTATGCTCACCTCTCCCATAATTTTAATGTATGGCACATTAACTTAATTCTCTATAATTTGCACACTCTTGTGCATCACCTTCTTAAATATAGGAACCAACAAACTCTTTCTCCACTCATCTTGGTCTTTTAGTCTTTTAAAAGATCTGTAGTAAGAAATTCCTTGATCTCCTAAACATTTCCACTCTATCGAATATTATCAGGTCCTCTTGCTTTTTTCATTTCATTTTCTTTAAAGGACTTCTTACTAATCTGACGATAAAATGAAATTCTTTTTTGTTTAGGGTATTAAGGTTCTAAAATCAATCGTCTTTCGGATCCTTCATTGAAAAGTTTATTAAAATACCTCATCCACCTATTTTCAATATCTTTTCTAAGAAAGTCTTTATTATTTTCATCCTTACTACTCATGACATGTCTTTTCTTACCATTCTCTTTTACACTTTCTTCTTTGGTAACATCTATATAAATCTTCACTAAAAGTTAAATTTTTCATCATATATTCTTTCTTAGAATCTCTACGGAGTTTTATATATATATCCTCTCAGTTTTTTCTAAACCAAGTTTTATAACAATCTTCTTATTTTCTTTTCTTTTGCCACTCACTACCACCATTATTCTTAAAGAACTTCTTTTAATTCATGCACATCTTTTTGCTTAATTTCACTTAATATTTTTTCCCATTAGCGTTAGCTTCCTTATAAACATCCCAAACTCTAATTTCTTGTGTGCTAAAAATATTTTTATTTGTGTTTTAAAGTGTCATCTCTGGAATGATAATTTAGTTTATTTTTTTTACAACCTTTCATCTTAAAATCTAAAATAATTCGATGTTGGGTCTTAAAATTTCACTTGAATGGCCTTATAATCTTTTCTGATCTAAAGCGATCCATTTTTTAATCAAAAATAATCAATCGTGTTTTACTAGATTCATTTTATAAGTAATAATATGTTATCTCTTTTCTTAAATAAAGTATTATATTCACAAAATCGTATATCTAATATAGTCCTACCTTCTTATTATTCACTCCAAATCCATATGTGAATCTTTAAAATCTTCACTCTACGCATGTCCATTTAAATCTCCCCAATAAATACTTTTGAGGGTATCTTTTTTGTATTAATCCCTCATCTTATTTAACCAGTTAAAAAAATAAATTCATCCATCATATTTCATTTTTCACATTCAATCTCACTTCTATTGATAGAGTGTGCAAGAGTGATTGCAATCACCACATTATTATCTAACCTCGCTTCTTTGTAGGTACAAATCGAAAGAGATAGAAAAAGAGATAAAGATGTCATTATATGTTCTTGATGATGAGGGAGAAAGAGAAATAAAGAGATAATGAGGAACAAGGAAATAGAGCAAGACTCATCAAGATCAGGTTAATTTACGGTTGCTTGATGATGGCTAGTAAATCCATCTTCCCATGGATATAGAGGCTGATAACTACAACGGTTAGAATAATCAAAGCTGGGACAATCGAAAGAGAAAAAGATGGATGACAATGATGGCAACTCAACACACAACTTTGACATTTAGATGCATCAAGAAAAAGAGGATTAACAAAGAGAAAACAAAATAGGTTGGTTGATTGGATACTGATTGCTCTGTTCGAATGTCAGTTTTTCTGACAGTTTTAGCTCTATGAGAAAATCAAACCATCTTCAAGCAAAACAAATTATGAAAGCATTCATTTACCACCATAACAAAAAGAGCAGTATAGTAAATAGAATTTTATCTTGATAAACAGTGTTCATAAAATTTATAAAATTAAATAACATAAATATACGCCAAATTAATCAAGATGGACAAAATAAAAAAAATGCAAAATGAAATCAAACACATGGAGTTCCAAGTTGGCATACCTGATACAAAGAGTTCAGAACGAGCAATGCTGATTCCTGTGATGCTATGCTACTTGCATGCTGACGAAGAAGACTTCTTAGCCATGGAAGTGCACGTATCAGAACTGTGCCTCTAAAACAGCAAAAAAGACGTCCAATGATGAATTACTTAAAAGAAAAACCAGAAGAAAGGGTTTTAAAACTTACGAATTGCGTTAGAACAAAATGATTCTTTGTTAGGATAAATTAATGCTTCATATGACCCATAAACTTTGCCTCTTTGTTAGTAGTCAATGACACATAAATACATTCCACTCTCAGCCATTACTAAGAATCAATAGAAGAATTACAAGTGTTGTGTAAATTATTGACATAAGATGTTAAATTGGTCAAGGCATTCAAACAAATAAGATATCCTATTCAGTAACTCTCAACTAGAATGCAGAGCTGCCACAAATTTTCAGAAACAAACTTTCACGGTTGGTACCTAATTTAAAAAACGTGATTACTGGGTATGTTATTGATTGTATCAAGTTCTAGTAATCCTTGTTTAAAATTGCGCAATAAAAATTCTACCACAACAATTTTTTGAAAAAAAAAAATCACAATGAGGCTTACACTTCATTGGTGTTATGTGAGGCTTATGCTTCACATAATGTGAGGCGCGCCTCGCCGCCATTTTTGTGAGGTGTGTGCTTTTAGACCTACGTTTACAAAAAATAAATATAAATTTTGATTATTTAAATAACACACAGTTGATCTCAAGATAGACATTACTACAGCATCTCTCCACTCTTGCCCTCTCCGCTCTTCATGCATAATGTTGACCACCACCACAACCATCCTTACTTATGATGCTTCTTACTTTGATATTAGATGATTAGAGTGAGAGAAAAAATTAATATTTAAAATTACTTTGATTGTTAAGTCATTAATGCTTATTTTCATATCTTACGTTATTTTGATGATAGCATAGCATTTCTTATTTCAAAATTTGATGTCAAGATATTAATATGTTAATACTTTGTGAAATGTAATACTTTATATTATATTAGAATGTTATTGTGTTATATTTCAACATGTTAATAGATTAAAATATTTTTTACTTTATACTTTGATGTGTGTATAATACTTCTTACTATGCACAATTTGTTGATTTTGAAACTTACGCCTTAAAATGACTTGAGGCTTACACCTCACCTCACTGATGAAGAACGCTTTAATACCAAATTGCATAATTTTAAACTTTACTAGTAATCCAATAGGCATTTATTTAAACATGACATCCTAAGACACGAAATCAAACTTGAGACATTTTGATGAGTTAGGACTACTATTCCAAAAGCTTCCCACCTATAGTCATGATAGTCCAAACTTAGCTCAGGATATTCACCAACATTGTACTTTTTTATTAGAACCCCGCTATTTCTTTTTAAGATACTCCTTCACACTAACACAATTCATAGAGATTCCCTAACACAGAATTCTAATTTGTCAATCCTGTACCTGGAATGAACACAAAGAAATTTCTAGACTATAAACTAACTAAAAAAAAAGAGTTTTCTCAAAAAGTTTAAAACAACAAAACTCCATTTTAAAATGGGTTTCTCTCATTTGTTTTCAAATTTAAAACAATTTCAATATATATATATATATATATATATATTAATTGAAGATGGGGTTAATAAAAAATAAGCCAAAATATAATCCACTATTTTGTGCATTATTGTCATGCTTTTTTCTCAATCCCTTCGATTTTCGAAAAAAAAAATCCCCTTCCTCTCCTTTTGTGCTGGGTAAACCCATATAATTCAGATCACACCGAAAGTAAAATGATGAGACATTAGACAATCAAAGATACAAAAAAAAGATGATCATAATGTGATATTAGGATCAAAGAAGGTTCCTCCGTTAGTCTATGTGGGCTCCAAAAATGCGCCACCGACCTCTCGATGAAGAGAGATTTATATGTCGGTGAAATTTTTAGAAGGCAGATGGAATAGTAAATAAGACACTGCCCAGAGATTTCGTCCTCATTTTGTGAGGACTTTAGATCTGGTTCCAAGTTTCCATAGGATAAACACATAGTTAATTACTCCCGTCGAGAGGGAACTTTCGATTAAGGCTAGTCATTGGATCGCTAAATGCGTAGTGTATAGTAGCAACATGTAGAGTTTAGAATTTATAAAATTCACCATTATTTAACTTAAAGCATATGGTTGGTAGAATGATGATGTGTCTGATCTAGATCCCATGGTTTTATGATCCGTTGTATGTGATCCTCTACTGTCGAAGAGATAGTCGGCGTCTAGCAGAAGGATCTTGTGTGGGTTGCGTCGTCAATCTTTATAGACGCGAGGTGGTGTTTGTCCGATGAGGCAATCTTAAGTCTACCTTCGAAAGAATTTTGTATCAAATATCTATGATTCATAACTTCAACCATTTAGGAACATCACAATACATCGTGGATTAATATAATGGTGTCACTTGGCACCATCGGAATCAGATAGCGTCGTATGTAAGCTCTTGGCCCCCAGACGAGAGGACGTGTTTCACGCGTAATTATTTGAGTTTGAATATAATGATTTATTTGACTGGCATTCTCTTTTGTGGTAGAATTTTTTCATAAATCCCGAACAAAGCGATGGTGGATGGGTGGATGAATTGTTTGCTTTAAGTATTTAAATAATAAATTTCATTTAGTTGAATATTTATTTAGTTGAAATTTAATTTTATGATGAATTAGTTTAGAAACAAGTATCTTTAATGATAATATCTCCTTGGGTTCTCAATCATCGGTATATAAATCGCTTGTCATTTAATTTATTATTTGGATCCTGTCGACTATTATTTTAATAAAGAGGATAAAATCTAGATTTATATTTCGAGTATTTTGAATTTGAGAATATTGAATATAATATCGTAAATATTTGGATGATATTCTCAGATATCTTCAATCAACTTTATCATCGTTGGGTGACTTTGTCTACTTATTTCTTTGCTAGAGGATCGTATATATGACTTATGTCTTTAAATTCTTTAAAAAATTGATGTCATAACAGACCTTGTCGACTCTATTGTAAAAATAGAGGATTGGGTCTTACGATCTAATGTAATTTAAGTTCATTCAGAAGTTGATTATTTATTATACCTTGTCAACTCTCTTTCAAGCATAGAGGATTAGATTTACTATGACCATATTCTATGGAGTTGAATATTTATATTTTTCATTGATTTGAATTAGCATATGGGCATTTATTCACGATATATAGTCATAAATTTTATCATTCTTCTCTTTTTTTTTTTAAACCGCCCGTCTCGACGTTTAGGTGTTTGATATAAGTGTCGGAGCCCATGCGAGTATTTAGTAATTTAGGTACTTTTATTTCTAAATTACGAGATTAACTTCATATTTATTTAATATCAACTTAGCCTGCGCAGTTTTTTCAAACATTAAAATTTGCACTTTAAATCTATATGTTCGAGCACATGCAGGTATTTATAACTTAAATAATTTCATCTAATTAATGAAATCATTGATTTTGAAAATAATAATTAGAATAAAATTTATTTTATTTTTGATATGATTTAGAATACTTGTGCACTTTTGAGACATTGTATTTGTATTTTAATCATGCATCGTAATGTGTGCAAAGCTCATTCCATTGAGTTATTTAAGTGAATCATTATATCATAAATCTAAGCATGAGATTGTCTCATGATTTGTGTACTATTCATTTCATTAGAACTTTGATTGTTTGCATGCATTTTGAGATGATAAATTTTAATATAAGCTCACTTCATAATGCATGCAATAGTTCAATTAATGTCTTCTATTCACTTGCGATATGTTACGAATCCGATGGCGTTGAAAGCATTTTAAATTATTCTAATAATTTATTAGATCCCCTAGAATAACATTTAATTGCTTTCTTTTATTCAGAATTGATTAGTCTTTGAATATTGATATTCATTTATATTTATTAAATTCTCATATCTCTATTCAATTTTTTGATTAATTAGTATTTAATAAAATGAATGATATGCTTTAGCTTCCATTCATGATTATACTTATTGGCAATCATTCGACCTCATTAAAAAAAATCTCTTATGAATTCTTTAATTTTCTCCAATTCATTTGGAGTGAATTATGATTTGAAAACTACATTCTAATTCCGAAATCTTCTGTGCTCTCTTTGGATATTCAATCAGATTGTCTTCTAAATCAATTGAAATGAGATATTGAAGTGCTAAATTTATGTTTATTGCCAAAATATTCGATTCACTTCAAGTTCGTAAATCTGTTTGAGTTCAATCCATCCTTTTTTTATTTGAAATATAATCTTTAAATTCATTTCAAATTCATTCTCATTTATAATTCAAAATTCAATTTGATATCAATTTTATTTTAGCGAGTTTAGGTAGCGCTATTTTTTTAGCTTGAATTTTATTTGTAAGTATGTATTTTAGATAAATTTTGACACCATTTCGATAATATTTCGGCGTGAGCTGTCGGAATTATTTTGTCACGCTTACGATGAAGCGATTGATGTTTGAAGCTCAGGACAATTCATTACACGATGAGCGTAATGGGCCTTCAATCACCTGCATAAAAGCAAATATATATGCAATTTTCACATCCATATTTCATTTTAGATTGTTTATTTTTTTGATGTGCTTGATTTCTTTTTAAATTAATGTTGATTCTTCCCCTTTTTTTTCTAAGTTCAAAATTTAGTCAATTTATGACGTTTAACAGATTTGCGTATGATTTTATTTGGCTAACAATTTGCGATGGCGTGATAATTGGTGTTTTGAAAACTTGGGATTTTCATCTGCGTCTAATGGCGTGTGAGTCTGAATCTGCATAAAATAAAATACAATACAATTCCACACATCATTTTCATAATCAACAACAATGAATAAGAAGAAGTCATTGATTCTGGCAGTAGGAAGCTACGATTGGAAGGGATCGATTCACTACATATGTGAGGAGGAATGTTGGGCTGCAGTGCCCGATATGAAGGAGATGACGATGGGGTAAAGGGATAGCCAACTCATTCAGGTAGGTGATTCGGCAGTGCACAAGAAGTCGGCTATAGGAGGAGATGCCGAAAAGGGTATGTCGAGAGGAAGGGAAAGGATGGGGAAGATCTGAAAAGCGAAAGGAATTGACTTTGAGTTACTGGACAAAAGAATGATCGGAGGAGGAGGAATGAAGAAGGGCATCGAGAGGAACCGCGATGATGAGTTGCCCCTCGGCTACCAAAAAGGAAGGTAGGGGGTTGGAGGAAGGGGTGTCATACGGGAAGGAACAAGATTTAGGCCAATATCAACTAAGATCAGTAAAACGGAAACTTTAAATCCTGCACAACAGCATCCATATCACATTATCTTATTTCTAGGTTAAGGATTTGTCTCTCTAAAGAAAAGTGGTCTCCTAGCAAGCACTATATCCAGTGTTTCAGATCCATTTTCTGGGTAAGTTGCTTTAAGTGCGGTGATATCTGACCATTGGACTTCAACCTGTTCTTGAGACCACCATCAAGGACCTCCCATACAAGCTTATGTTTTGCATAGTAACACTTTGCAACTAAATCACCTTCATACCTCGAAACATACTCCCAATTTCCAATCCTCAAAATTGAAGCAGGAAAGTTGGAAGCTTTCATTTTGTCAACATAACTCGAAAGTTGAATGCTAGAATTGAGCTCCTCCTTTTTCCCCGTTTCTAAGCCACTGCTCGTGAAAGATGGCATTGATACAGGGTTTCCCCGAAAGCCTTATTGAATCAAATCCAGGAATGACGGACTCTTTTGGAGAAGACCAAGTCAGCAGCTCAGCGATCTTTTATTGAGAGGACGTGCATTTCAACCAAGTGGTTGTTGATCTCTGCTTCACCGCAATACAGCCACCATCGCCGTGAATAGATGCTTCCGGTTGGCGAGCCTATCAAAATTAGCTGTGAATCCAACAAGCATGATAATTCCTATCGGGATATAAACCCTAAACCCTCTAAAACAAAGCATGTGAGGGTAAAAGGAAAACCGAGAAAAGGAGATACACGCTCACGAATCGTAGTGAAGCGGGCTCCCTTCCGCTTGCTTGAATCGAATCCCTACGCCCAAAACCCTATTGTCATTCGGTTAAGGAAAATCCCCCTCATTAATGACTTTAATCACCTGATTAATGGATTTCCATATGGGATTAGGCGAGATTTTGAAATTAAAGTGCAATTTCGAACATCATTACAGAGAATTTAGGGAAAGTGTATAATCTGATTAACCATATTATGATTTAATTATGAAAATTAAATCGACATGTATTTAATTAAATTGAATGTCAGATTTTCACAATATCACGTCAAAAATTTTGTGAATCTTGCCGAAATCAAGCCCACATAATGAGTGTCGTTTCTAGGTAAATTCGACGTTCCAGATTCAACGGCGTAATCCGTTTCGCGATCGGAGGCTTTGGTTTCGGAATCGGATCAATTTCGTTCAAAAGCGCATTATCGCTTTCGCATTCACGCCTCGTCCGAATTGGCGTATCTCATTTGATTCGGCCAAAGGCGAGATCAATTATGAGCAGTTTCAGCGTCGCGGCTTCGCCTCGATATATCATTGCGCGTGATTCTCTTCTTGATTGACCGGTCATTGTCGATATGTATCGATTTCGATGTTACGAGCGTGATGGTCGTTCATCAATTGGAGTCGTTTCGACCAATTTGATGTCAACATTTCGGCTCGTTGTATTATCAAGTCGTCGAATTCGCTTGTGAGCCTCAACATGTAGTAGCATTGAGGTCAACGGATTTTTATGATTATGGTACGTGGTGAGGAGGTTTGTAGATGTAGAGCTACTCAATGTTAGATACGAGGGAGAGTAGCATAAAGGTGGTGGGAACTTGCAGCTATGATAGGAAAGGTAGTGTTGCTTAAGGTCCCTCTATGAGATTACATCTTCAAAAAAAATTAATCTATATTGAATTAAACATATTTCATCTCACTCTCTATATCTCTATCTCTAAATGGGGTATATTCCCTTTACTTAAAGGTCAAATTAATGAAACTTAAAATATATCATTGAGAGAAAGTTAAGATGCTTAATCATTTTTCCAATCATTAATTCAATTAAAAAGCATCCATTTCCCACAGATTTTAACACTGCCATTTTTTTCTTTATTTCTCTTCAATTTTATATGCATACATATACTTAAAACCTCCAAAGTTCTCACAAATTTGGGAAAGCTTATCTCAATTTGTAGAATTTTGAAACAATTAGAATGAAAGTTCATAAAATCTACAAGTGTGCAAAAGAAAAGTATAAGTTGAGGAGGTGGTGCCAAAATTAGGCCAAAACAGTAGGTTGGGCCATGGTCATTGAAGAAGTCAATGCTAAAGCCATGGTCAGAAAAGTTGGTGATGCAATAATTAGAGTGTAACCATCAATGGGAGAGGTGACATTGACAACAATGTTGTTAGAGTAGTCCATGCCAAAATCATTACAAACAAGTTGGTTGTGCAACAATTAAAATAGTGTAGGCTCTTCATTTAACGTACTAAATACTTATAACTTCATAAATGATAAATCATTTCTAAAAGCATTTATAAATATAATACAACATTAAAGTTTTATCAAAAAAAAAAATTTGAAAAAATGATGCACAAAAAGAAGATTTAAGGTGTAAATGGCATAATACTCGTAAATATGATTCTCTGAATTTAATGGCCTAGTACAATTTATAGTGATTAAATGTACTATTAGCAATAATAAAATAAAACTAATTAACAACTAAATTACCAAATAAAATTAACATTTGTGCTTACTTCTCGCCGTGCAATGGAAATACAATTTCCTTAAGATAAACCTTAAATATGGAAATAATTAGACACTCCATGATAAAACGGATATGAAGCTTGGTTATAAATTTAAGTCAAATCAACTTCAAGATGCATGTGCCAAAAAAAGGATACAAGATCAAAATGAAAAAATTGAACACAAGAATTACTTCATGGTGGGGAGTTTTTGAAGGTTCTAGAGTATTATTATTATGGTGATTGAACAAGATTTTCAAGTTTTTATGAATGATTTGAATTTGCTCATTACTACAGAAGCAGCAATTTATGTTAGCTGATGAACCTATCCTTAATACGTACAACATAAATACATATTATGAATTTAACATAAATTTTTCACTGAATTGAAGTAATGAAATGACATTTAATGCAGTGAATGAGACATATAAGCTTAGTGTTAGCATTGCATCAACATGCTCATTCTACTTTAACCAAATATTCAAACAAACAGATTCTAATTATATTTATTTAGGGGCTGTTTGGGAACAATTTTATTTTGTGTTTTTTGCTTTTATTTTTATGCTATTTTTAAAAACATATTTGTTTGATGTGTTTTTATGTATTTTTATATTTTATTTTCAAATTATTTTTAAAAATACTCTAAAAGAAATTTTGAGTGTTTTTAAAAACAACAATAACAACCAAAACATATTTTACTTTGAAACAAAACATAAACAAAACAAAAGTGATCCCAAACAACCCCTTAAAAGCTCAATAACTAAGGGGTTATTTGGGATCACTTTTATTTTTTATTTTTTATTTTTTGTTGTGTTTTGTTTTATTATGTTTATGTTTACTTAAAATAAAATTTGTTTGATTGTACTTGCTATTTTTAAAAATAACATTATTTATTTTTGAAAATAAAAAATAAAAACACAAAAAATACTCTAAACAAACATATCTTAAAAAATAACATAAAAATAAAAATAAAAAACAGAAACAAAATTGATCCCTAACAACCTAATTAAACAAATAATAATATTATTTTTACAATTCTAATTTCTTCAATGTGTATGATGTGTCTTACAAATAATCAATTATCAAATATTGATTTGATCATATGTGAGAAAGAGTATAAGGTCAACATGGTAATGTATTTTGACTTAATTATGAAGATACTTATAAATGATATTTAAAGTGAAATGTCTTGGTAGATGTTTTTTTTTTTTTTTTTTTTGTAAATTATATAATTCTAATTAATAAGATGGAAATTGAAATAAATAAAAGAACAATGAGTAAGTTTAGAAAAAAAGATGATAACTAGATGAAATAGATTTAAGTATCTTAAATCTATAGCACAAGGAGAATGAAAACAAATATAAGTATGAAACCTCCTAAGTTAAAGCTAAATTATTAAATAAACAAGTGTATGGATAACATGAAAGATTAAAGGTAAAGTTTATAAATCCATAATTAGACCAATGATATTATATGGATCCAAATATTGAATCATAAAAAAAAATCATTAATATCGAAGTTAAGTATAGCATAAATAAAAAAATATTAAGATGAATGTATGACAAATTTATGAAGGATAAATTAAGAAATGAAAATTTAAGAGGAAAAGTTGGAATGTCATGTATTGAAGAAAATGTACCTAAAAATAAGATTAGATAGTTTTGATGCGTACAATAAAAAATGGGCCCATTATACAAGTTGAAAAAAATTAATCATAAAATATTAGGAAGAAAGAGTCGAATCAAAAATTACATGGACAAATCTTGTTTAAAAAGATGTAGAAAAGATGTTTAATGCCCAATGTATCTCCCAATAGGAATAAATGAAGAATGAGGGTTAATAATGCTAATCTCAAATAGTTGGAATGAGTCCAATGATCAATTCTATTGAGCTTGATAATAACTCTATTAAAAAACCTAAATAATTTGTTGAAATTGGCTTTATAACTCCATCTACCAAAAAATGGAAAAATAGTGGCCACCAATATTGTGACCTAAAACCATATAAAGTGTAAGACTTTATACAAACAAGGTTATCAATGCGCGAGGCTTCTATAAACTATCCAAATGTTAGTGCATACGACTTAACCAAGTGTTATGGGAAAACCAAGAAGGTGAGCTGATAAAAGATTAGGCTACTTAGTAGACTACTGGTTGAAAAGATTCTACGGCTAGCTGATTTGATTTTTGAGTTTTTGTGCACTCACATTGAGTGACAAAAGAAATTTCTCTTGACCAAGTACCAAGACCTTAAGTCAAGTAGTTTCAATGATTAAGTAGTTGTATGGCAAGAAAACTATTAAAAACTCTAATTAAGTGATAAGTCTAAGTATAATTATAAGCTAAGATGACTGTTTTGATGCCAAAGGATCAAGACAATAAGAACTGAAATTTCATAGGAACTTTTGACAAGGGAAGGTAGTCCCCTCATTGTTTTAATAGCAATATCCAGTAGCCCACACATAATACAAAATAGAATGGAAGAAAGGTACCTTTGAACATGCACCATGCATCCCTCTATTAAAAAGTTGATACCTCATGGATAAAAGGAAGCCATGTGTCATGATCACCATCATTTATTGGCAATTGAGATACCTATATATGGCCTAGATGATTTAGAAAGAAACATCATTATCACTATGAGGACTTGAAGGGTAGCATTTGACACCTGGGAGCCAAGAAGCTAGAAGAACATCAAGGAGCTTCGAAAGGCAACCTCAAGTGCTTCATGACTGCACTATGGTGGCATTCTAGATCTATTAGCACATTATTTTTCCTTTTCATGAATATAGCATTTCTCCATTTCTTATATTCTTCATTGAAGTACATTGCATATACATGATTCATTGTCTTCATAAAGCATGGCTTAATGGAATATAAACTTTAATAGCTCATGACATGATTGTACAATCAACCTCACAGACCATAATGTGCATGTGCTAAAAAGTATTGTAACTCATAATTCCTATTATCATGATTCATGACATGAGAAAGTAAATAGATATTGAGCAACCACTTAATCCATGAACAAATTAATTTGTTAATTGGTATCGATGTGAGTTAATTATGAGCTAATTGTCCCAAGTAGATTACAACTCTCAAAGATGGTAGTTGTCCCTCTCTACCAGGAGGATTGATCAATGCTGAAGTTCATCTTCAAAAAACTAAAAAAAAAACATATAAGAAAAAAAAAATGAATGAGCACAAAAAATAGAGGTATATAAAAAAATGAAATGTATAGACAAGCATGAAAATATCCATTGTCATGGTCGAGTACGTTTTAACTCTCCCATGAAATCATTCTAAAGCTTGGTATGCTTATTACTTTAATATGTTGAGGATTTTCATATTGAATAAAATCTTTGGAGAGATATGCCGGCACAGAGCAGAAATGAATTCCAATAAGAAAGGGTTATTGAGGAGGCTCAGCCAAATGGATCTCCAAAGAATCCTAGTTGAGTTGAGTCTTGGGTTCCATTCTATGATGCCATAATTTAGTTTATTTATAGTCTATGTAGTTTATGTAATGCCTTTAAGTAAATAATATTAATATTAAGAACTCTATCTAATTGAACATTGATCAAGTTGACAAATATACTATTTTAATGATGTTTGCTAAACAGCTATTATTTTCTATCCTTGATTGTTGTTTAAAAGAACTCAAGAGATTCCTAATGAATTAAGTAGTTTTGTATTGGACCAAAATATTTATATAGTTCTCCAATTTATATCATGCCAAGTCAACTGCCTAATTTAAATTATACTCATAAATTCTTTAAAGTGTCAGAGACATCGAAAAGTGGTTAATAACTTTCTCCATTCATAACCCACTTGTTCAAGAACTCAATTTGAGTGCTTGGGGAGTGATATCAACTATGAACTTTGGGATAACTATTGAGTATGTAAGTTTTTCAAATTGCAGTAACAAAGTGGTTTTTCCCTAATTCAAACATAACCACTTAATCACACTGGGTGCAATTTGCCACAAAAACTATGCTCATCTATCAAGCTTTTATAAAAACTTCTCTAAATCCGTATTCCTTCAACAAAATAACATTTAATTTTGACATATATTACATGTTAAACAAATACATATACAACTTTAGAACTTGAACAATTTTCAAGTAATTGTGAGAACATTTTAGAAGTCTTTGTTATGTAAGTTATATGCTACAACATCTACATGATAAACTATTGTTATTTGGGAAGGCCCAAAGATGCAGCACCCCAAGGATAACAGGTTAAAGATGCTTTAAAAGTTTCAGTAACTATGGGATGTCCACAGAGCTTAAAACAAATATGTTAATTCTTTAAACATCTTGGTTACAAATGAAAGAAGAAACAAAAAAGAGATAACTTCCGGTAATACTGGCCACAATCAATCAAGATGGAATCAATGAACATTAAAATCAGTAGATTTAACTTCCAGAAAGTTAGATGTGGAATAAAAGAAGTACTCACTCATCTTTCTAAGAGATATGACAGTGGAACTGAAATAACGTAAATTAATTTTCTAATAATAATATCAAGGTTCTATCAGTGCATAGTATCTTCTATATTCAAATCTAAGCATGCTTGTAGCCTACTATTCTACAAATGTATGTACAGATTTCTTTTAATGCTCTTTTAGATAATAAAACTAAAAAAATAATTACAATCTAAACATTAAAAAATTTAAACTGGACATAAAACTTCTACAACTGAAAAAATTAAAAATATTTTGATTAACAAATTTCTACCTTAATTCAATCATAGATAAGAGAAATTTCAAAAGCTTGAGAACAACTGAGGGGTTTAGATGTGCAATTGACTTTGTGATAACCTGCAATACAACAACATTTTTTGGTTAATTAACTAAATCATGGCAATTGCCACAGTTGCATGCAAACAACATGTTCATCAGATATCATAATCAATTTCAGTAGTAGAATAGCAAAAAAATGGTGAGAAAACTGCCTCTAATCATCGAAATCCTAGCATGAAGGCAGCATGTTTCATAATTTGTCATGGATGCCTAATATTGTTTAAGGGTTATAGAAAAAGGGACAGGACTACCCTTCCCATCTTTGGGTTTCACTCAGAGATTGCCCAAATTTGCAATACACAAAAGCCATTGAGAATTTGAAAATTACATAATTACATAGAGGTTCTGTGAACATAATATTGATTGTTGTGGTATTGGTAAAAAGATGTTGCACTGATGTCAAAGACTTCTGAAAATGTAAACCACCTTTAACATTAGTTATTTATTAAGTATAACAAAAAATGAGAAACCTTTTCATCAGTTGTCGACAAGCAGTCCACTAACAATGCATGATCCTGAGCACGAATTGCTTGCTTCAGCAAAACATGCAAGGAATCAACACTTGGAATGTTTGTGGATGGAGGAGCTTCCTTCTCAGTAGCATTTTTTGCTTCTCTATCACTGTTTAACTCAATACGTGCAAGCTTTTCTGCCATTGTGGGTCCACTCAAATCAAGCTCAGCATCCAATTCTTGCAATTCACCTTGAAGAAGTTTAGCATGGACACATTTCACAAGAGAAAAATGGTGGAAAACAAATAAAAAAGCAAATTACTAAATGTCAAGAATTAAGAAACTATTAAAATCCAAAAGTAGCTGAGTTTTGATATAAACAGAAACAATATCAATGGAGAGAGAATTTGAAATCCTAAACAATAAATAGATTCATCAACAAGTTACAACTTAAGTTTCCAGATACCTGCAGTATTGGCATGTTCCTCTCTGGTGGAATAATCTGAATCTGCCTTTTCCCTCTTCTTTGATCTCTTTTTTTGACTATGACTAGCTTTGACTTCCGAATCTATCATTTTCCTTCTTTCTATTGCAAGATAGGCCTGAATAACATTAAAGATGTAGATGAATGGAGTATCAGAAGCAAGATCAACAAAGTGAAGTATAACTCCAAAGCATTTTGAAATAGAGTAACACATTGGCAACTTGAAATCAAACTTTACAAAATAGCAATCAATCAACATAAATGACTGGAGGAATAAAGAGCTTAAAACAAATAAAGTTAATGTGATGGAAATAAGAATAAATGATGAGCATGTTAACATACATACAAACATAATGTCAAAAAAAAGGAAAAAATGATGGTCAGCCATTAAAGAAAGAATCAAATTGAAGTTAAAAACTATATCACAGAAAAAAAATTGTAGGCAGCATAATACAACAAAGTTAGAACTTATTTGAGTAAATCAGTAAATTTTGGAATTGAAATACTAATCAAAAACAAATGGAAAATAAACAGCTTTGAATGGTTTGAATGAGTTAATCAAAAGAAAATCATGGCTAAGAAATAATAATGCATATCTGGGTCAAACTACAACCAATCAATGAAGGCCAGGGAAGAGTTGACGTACAAAACCTTCCCCACGCTACAGCGAGATTATTTATTTGAGATGAACACACGAACCTCCAAGTTCGAGGACTGAACCCATGATGTTCAGGACATAGAGGAGGCAATCTAACCACTGTTCCAGCCCCACCCACAGGTTGAAAGAGCAAATACTACAAAGATATAAGTTTCGCCAGAATGCAAAACACCTGTGTTTTAGAGGTGCCGTGGTTTTATCCAGGGATCAACATTTAAAAGAATTTGAAGTGACTATCGTAAATATGAGAATTTTCACTTTTCAGATAGACGTGTCAAAAATCTGAATCATGATAAGATTCCATTTTTGCTAAAAGTGTCCCTTTCAAAATGTGATACAAAATCATGCCGGTGTCATCCAATTTCATCTGCACATTTTGTAATCAAACCCATAATTTGTCAAATACAAAAAAGAAGGGTTGTGCAAGCATTAATCGACAAAATAGAAACCTTTGTTTAAAGAAAATTTCGTGCACATGAGCATAGTGGCATAAACATACTGCAGAACACATAAAACGGCTAACTTTTTTCCAACAACAACCTAATTAAGAACATTAACAACGGTGATAAGCGACTCCGAAATCTAAAAGGGTGTTCCTCTCCGCCTGCGAGCTCATCAAATGCAATAGTTGCGGGCGGCGAGTCAGAACTGGAGGGCGTGAGGAAGATTCATGGAGGTGAGGATCTGGCTGCAGCTGCCCCTTTTTTTGGGTCAGCTGCCGGAATAGGAAAGAAAAAACAGAAAATAAATAGAAAGAAGAGGGACTCAACGAACTAAGGGGAGTCGAGGAGGGTTTTTGAGCGTCATTGACGTCAACTTAGAGGAAGATACAGCAGGCCAGCCGCTGAAGAAAGTGGAAGTGAGTAAAGAGGATATGATAGTGATAGTGGGTACCTTTGAGGTATCACAGCAACTTCGGCGACTCTCTCACGAACTCCTCGCCTCTTTCACACGCCGCAGGTTCCGTCGATTACTTGACCAGCGAGCTCCCCTCCCTAATTGCTTCTTCGTAGTCGAGATATTGGGCATTTGGAGAACGGGACTTCGGCTAGTTAAAGACGAGGGCCTCGCTTGAAATTAATTTAGAGTGGATTTAACGTTTAATTAACTTTGCAAACTACTAATAATATGTAATCCCCGACTAGGGGGAGGGTTCACTCAGTGTTCATTTAAATGCAAAAACAAATAAGGGGGATTTACATACATACCACTCAATTCTTATGTATTTACATATTTCACACTTAAACTTGAATATTTATTTAAATAATACTTAAATCTTTATTATTACATCAAAAATATCACCCTGATTACTTTTTCCAAGTGAAATACATTTTTTTCTGCATAAAAGTACAGTTTGAATGTAAATTTATAAATTCATAAGAATTCCGTGGTATGTACATAAATTTCCCAAATAATTACAACAAGTATAAAAGAGTCTGAGCTAAAAGAATATGAGGCAACAGCCCAAGACAAAAAGAAACAGTTGAACAAAATACAACTGAACCACTTTCAAGCAACTAAAGAAACTATGAACAAAAAGTCTGAACTTATCCCTGGGTAGTGTCTTTAGCCAAAGGCACGAGAAGGACCGGCTGCTCGGTTTGCTCAAAGTGAGTGGCCGAAATAGAGGGGAAGTCAAGTAACTCACATTACACCATAAATCCAACATTATTTCTTCATCTCAGTGCATAAAAAAAAGGTAATCCAACCATAGAACGTATAAGGATAAATCGAAACCATTTCCTTCAAGAAAATCCCACATAGCAAAATATAACTTAAGATTGAAACGAAACAACCTGGGGGTTTCGGTTGGAAGAGGAGTTAGGAAGGATCGAGTCCTTTGTTTGCTCGGCTAGGGTTCGGTGCTTCGAACCGAGAGAGGAGCACGGGACTGCTGCAGGGGAGCTCGGCCGAGAGGGAGGATCGTGCGTCCAGCAGGCAGGAACGAGAGAGAGGAGTATGCCGTGCCCTAGAGCCTCGATCGGAACCGAGAGCAGCAAGAGAAATCGCTCGGGAGAGCCGAGAGAGGGAATGGTCGAATGAGAGGAGTGCGTGAAATTAGAGAACGCATTCCTTTCGGCCTTTCGGCCTTTAGGGCCGACGGCCTAATCAGCTGAACGAGCGACGGATTAGATAAAGATTAAGATGAATTAAGAAATTAAGTTAATTACAAATTAATTTAATAATTAAAGTAATTAGTCCTAATCATATAAATTTTGACGAATCATCCTAATAATAAAACAATAAACGAAATTAGTATAAGTGGTCAACGAATGATCAATTTTCGACAGGACGTTCTGACAACGCCATGAAGCACTAGAAGAAATTACGCGACGTCAATTAAAGTCCGCAGACTACTTACCGAAGCTCAAGACGCTAGACTTTCGGCGGTACGGCGTGATCATCAAAAAAGTGTGTCGAGTTCGCTTCCATCTAATAATTTCATTAAAATTGATTTTAATTATTTGATTGATCCTTAATGGATATTTTTTATTTAATTATTTTTGATGCTGAGATTATGAAGCAATTTTCAAATCAAATCGAATTTAATTAATTTTGATTGTGACATGATTTAACCTCTTTCATTTACTTAATTTTAAATAACACATAGTTGTAGGTCAACATCTATCCATCAGTCCAGCAAGAGAGAAATTAGAGAGCATGAATGCAATAAAGCATTAAGAGTCAATTTCAGTAAAATATAAAGCATGTGTAGCATCCGACAAATTCCCAACAAGCCATTTAGAGTTTTTTTATCTGGTCGCAAAGCATACTTTAGAGATGATTACATTAGTTGAAACATTCTTAGAATAGAAAATTCTTTGATTCCACTCATCCAGATGAAGAGAGCAACAATAGGGACAGCAAGTAAGAAAAATCATCGAGTAATCGAGCAAGAGATAGAATCAGCAAAATAAAGAAGTTGCATAAGAGAGCAGCCCAAGTGAAAGAAGTTCCCCATATGAATACAACTTTATGTACTTCCATAAAGTAGTGGCATTAAAAGGAATCAACATTAACATTTCTTTATGACATAAAACACATAGTGAATCAACATTAACATACAGTGAATCAACATTAACATTTCTAGTAATCAAAATATAAGTGGTCTTCAAGCCTCCCATAACGATACGCCATACAAAAGTAGCATATTTAAGAGAATGACCTTTAAAACACACAAATTTCATCCAATCTAGCTTAGGTGAACAGAAATAAATGGTTTTCTTATGACTATAACTGCTTTTACCTAGCCATAAATAGTTAATCTGCTCTACATTAAAAGGAATTTTACTAATTAAATCAATGCAAGAAACACGAGTAAACAAATTACTTGGGAGCCTCCATGTATTATTACAGATAACATCTCCTATCATAGTATGCAAGGGGCAATCAAACCAGGAGAAGATTTGGTTACCAAACTTATCCCACAGTGAAGAGCCCACCAAAGAAAAAAAGAGAGTTTACTTAAACTAAATACTTGGAAGGTAAAGCACGCTTGAATGCGAGAATCAATTTTTTTCAGCTCTTTACATAAGGGAGAGAGAAGGTTAGAAGAGGAATGCCATAAGGAGAACTTGTTTCCCAAAAACCAAGAGGAGATAAAGGAGTTAGAATTATAGATTCTCAATATAATATTGGACTTGCACATGACGTTTAAAGAGTCAAGGTTGGGAATACCTAATCCCCCTAAGAGAGTAAGCATAGCCAGTTTAGCCCAAGACATAGTGATCATCTTACTATCCTTAGCGTCATTTTGCAAGAACTTGTTCACCAAACTAGAAATCTTTTGTTTAGAACTCTTGGGAAGAGAGTTGGATCGAAGCCAGTAATAAAGATAGTTCCATCAAGTATAACAAACCAATTGTAATATGCCAGCAAATGAAAGAAGTTTCTGCTTCTAACCGCTAAACCAATGCTGAAGTTTCTCAAAGATTTTAGAACAATCAGTAGGTAAGCATCTAAGATGAAATAAAGGCAGCCCAAGATAATTCCAGGGAAGAGATTTAAAACTAAAGCCCAACCCAACACAGAAATTCTGCATAGATAGCTCATCCACCGACTTGGAGAAGCAAATAATGGACTTATCAGCATTAGAGGAAATATTAGCTTCCTGATGAAAGGTATGAAGAATATAAGATATACAGGTAATATTAGAGAGCTTAACTCTACCAAAAATAAGTAGATCGTCAGCATAAATAAGATAAGATATAGACCCATTCTATTTTTTGATCAGTTTGAAGATTATTTCCATTTTGAGATTGTTCATCATCCTAGAAAATGCATCCATAATAATAGGGAAAAGGCATGGAGATAGAGGGCATCCTTATGGGAGGCTAGATGTAGAAGAGAAGTACCATTTAATAGACCATTTAAAATGATCGGAAAAGGAACCTGATCAATGCAAGCTTCGATCCAATTTATGAAAGCAATAGGGAACTTCAGGATAAAGAGCCTATGCAAGAGAAAAGTGTTTGTTAACATTGTCAAATACCTTTTTAAGGTCAATTTTGTCACAAAAGCTTTTGGGACTTTTTTTTTTATTGAAACCATAAAGGATTTCATTAGCTAGGATGATGTTGTCCGCAATATCACGGCCTTGAACAAAAGCAGCTTAAGTAAGATGTATGAGAGAAGGAAGAATAAATTTCAGCCTATTAGTAATAAGCTTAGAGACCACCTTATAGAGAGTGTTGCAAAGTGATATGGGCCTATAATCTCCAATAGATTTAGCATGTTTACTCTTGGGGATAAGGGTTATAATAGAGTGTTTAACTCTAAGGGAAAGTTTAGATGTTTCAAAAAAGTAGTGGACAACTTCAACTAGAAAGACCCAGTAATATCCCAAGTGTCTATAAAGAATTTGGAGGTGAAACCATCCGGTCCTGGTGATTTATCGGGCCCGATAGATAAAATAGCTTTTTTAATATCTTCATATTCAAATGGTGCAAGAAGAGTCTCATTATCTTGTTGAGAAATGTAGATACCAACTGGTAAGTCCAACCAATTAGATTTAGAACCGTAGAGGGCAATTGAGTAAAGAAGAGTAGTAAGATAAGATCTTATTAGCAGTACCCTCTTGAGAATTCAGCTCTGTCCCATTGGATTTCAAGGTGTTGACATAGTTTTGATTCTTTCTGATAATGATTCTTTGATATAGAAATTTAAGATCATCTTCCCCTTTGGTAAGGCAAGCACATTTGGCTCTTTGCATAACCCACTTACTTTCTCAATCTATAGTCTCGTAAGTCTAGATTGAATGTCAAGAGCCTTAGATAGGAGAGTGTTGCAAGTTGAGGTAGACTCCAGACTATGACAAATCTCTGAAATTCTCAACTTCAAATTGGATATTATAGTAGATAAGTAATTGGCAGGGCTCCATTTAGTATTTTTTTTAAAGCATCCTTAGCATGTTTTAGCCTATTGCAAAAGACAAAAATAGGATCTCCTCTCACAAGGATTCTCCAAGCGTTTTGAATAATATCCTGAAAGCCCAGGCAGTGACTCCAGAAATTTTTATACACAAATCTGCATCTTATGAAATTTTTTTTATCCAGAGAGAGTAGGATAAGAGAATGATCATATGTAAAAGGTGGAAGAACGATGGGGTTGTTAAATTGTTGATTGAACCAACTAAAAGAGATACCATGATTTTGTAATTATAACAAACCGAGATGGAGTATATAGTTATTAAAATCAGCAAGCTTGCAAGAGATAGGGGCTCTACCACCAACCTTTTCCTTAGCACTTCGGATACAGGTAAAATCACTGTTGACCTCATTTTTAGAATGAGCTCTCAACCCCTCCGTCTTAGACATAGGACTTCTCTTATACTTTAAAAGTTCTCTAGTATTAAGATACATCTAGTGATTGGGTGGACATTCAACTTAGCCCTAAAAATTTAAAAGAGTTAATCATTGGAATAGGTCATGCCTCAGGAGTGTTAGAAAAATTTGTCTACCTTTAGCTTGAACCATTCCTCACTTTCCTTCATTCAAGTCAAACTCTAGATCAATCTTATTTGATTTTATCCAAACTCAAATCAACTCCACATGATTGAAACCCATGAATGAATTCCTAAGTCTAAATCCTTCTTAAGTCCTTAATTTCCTTCTTAAGGACTTAGCCTAAATCATGACCTAAACCAAATCAAATCCTTGAGATTTTCTCATAATTCATTTATATTCTCATTTATATTCACATATATAAATGAGATATAAATTAAAACCAATTAAACTAAACTCAAAATTCAAAATCACTTCATAAATTTTCTTATGTCCTTCAAGTTTTCCTTCATAGACTTAGCAAAAATCATGATTTAAACCAATTCAAATTCATGGGATTTTCTCATAACTCATTTATATTCTCATTTATATTCACATATATAAATAAAATACAAACATAAATTAATCATATCAAATTCAAAAATTCAAATCCCTACTCAAAAATTCCCTAAGTCCTTTAAATTCCCTTTTAATGGACTTAGCCTAGATTATGATCAAATCATTTCAAATATTTGAAATTTTTTCATGATTCATTTATATTCTCATTTATATTCACACATATAAATGAAATATAAATTCAAACAATCAAAACCAAATCAAAAAATCAAACTCAAATTCACTCAAAATCCAATCTAAGCCTTTCAAGTCAAAATCTTGAACTTAGCCAAATCAACTTCAAATCAATCCAAACTCTTGATTTTCCTTCATGATTCAATCAATCCTACAATCATGAATTTATATATAAATACAAACTTCAATCCCCAAATTAAAATCCAATTCAAAAATCATAAGTTAAAATTCTTTCATATTCTTCCTTTAAATATGAAATTGTCAAATAGATCAAAACTCATTTGACTTCAAATCACTTGCAAATGGATTTATATTTCAATTATAAGTCCATATATAAGTTCAATCAAACTCAAATCAAGCTTTGACCAAGTCATTTGACTCACTTAGGCTCACTTAGCCCAAAGTGATATAAAGTACCCTTATGAGTCAAATTCTAATCCTAACTAAACTGGATTGAATCAAACTCATTTGCCTCTCATCATGATCAACCATCATCATGGAATGATCAATCAATTAAATTGAGTCAAACCAAGTCAAACTTAAGGGTTGACCTTTATATTTCAATTATAAGTCCATATATAAGTTCAATCAAACTCAAATCAAGCTTTGACCAAGTCATTTTCACTTGCTTAACCAAAGTGATCAAGTACCCTAAGTCAAATTCTAATCTAACTAAATTGGATTGAATCAAACTCACCTATGCCTCTCATCATGATCATCATGGAATGATCAATCAATTAAATTGTCAAACCAAGTCAAACAGTTGACCAAGTCAACACTTAGCCAAAATGGCTAACATAGCCAAATTCAAGATCAAATTGATTGAAACCATTGATCTAAGTTCATTCATGAACCATGTTTGAACTTGCCAAGTCAACATTTGAGTCTAACTAACCAATTGGCCACTTGACCCAAGTTGACCCAACTTGACTTAAAAGTCAAAATGTGTCAAACTTGATCTAAGCAAATTGATTGAAACCAATGGATCAAGTTCATTACAAATCACTTACTGAACTTGACTAAAGCCTCAATTGGCCAACTAGACCCAACCTAACCCAATTGACCTTGAACCCAACTTCACCTAAAGGGGTCATGCTGAGCCAAATTCAAACTTAACCAAAATTGATTGGAAATAAAGATATTAATCCACTCCATATGACTAACCAAACATAAACCTACTCTTGACCTATCTCAAATAGGTCAAATGGGTCAAATTGGTCAACTTGACCCATTTGACTTAAATGAAGTCATATGAGCTAAATTCAAAACTAATCCAAATTGAATCAAACCAAAGCCACCAAAACATTTCAAATGGTCATATGAACTTGACCCAACCCTTGGTTTGACCCAATTTGACCAATTGGTTAACTTGACCCAAGTTGACCCATTTTGACCTAAATGAGTCAACATGAGCCAAACCATATCAAATGAACTCCAAATCCAATGAAACTTGGCCAAACCTATTTTCTCCACATACCCAACATATTCAAATTTAAAATTGGCCAAATGACCATTCTACCCCTAGGTTATAGAACAAATTTTAGTCTAATCCATGAGTAATTTGGTCAAGCCCTCTTCATATCAACTTGATACCTTCCTAATAGGTCAAGTGGACCCAATGGAGAGTGGTGCACCCAACCCAATGGGTTTGGGTCAGCCAAAATGGACCCAAGGCTAAACTTGACCCCTAGCTCAAATTGGCTAATTCAAAAACCTCCCTCCACTTGATTTGAAGCATATGAGACGTTACCAATCCACTCAAGAGCTCAAACCGATCATGTGCAAACATCTAACAACCTAAAAAACCCTTTCCATATGGTCAATTGGATCAAAACGGTAACTCAAGGTTCGATTGTCCGATTTCCATAGGGGGAGATATACTCCCCCTAATTTTCTTTTGAATTGATCACCCCCATTATCGATTGAGTCTTAGAGAGTGTTAGGAGCCATCAAAGAGCAATCCTAAGCTTCCTAAGAGAGAATTGAAATCAAGCTTTCTCGATTTTCTTCCTTAAAAAATAGGGGAGCTCATCTCATTTCCTAACTTGTTCTACACAACAATCTACTCCAATTCCTTGCACACTCCCTTAGGGGATCAAGTTGAGTGCACCCAGGCTCTCATTCAAGTTCCCAAAGCAAGTTGAGGTTGAATTAGATCAAAGCCGCAAGCAAGGAGAAGAGGTGTTGGTCCACAGAGAGATCTACTCAACCCCAAGGCTTGAAACTTTCAACAGGGCTTCGTCTCCACTAGATGAAGCTACCTCATCGAGCTTGAGTGTCGGTGATCACCTCTGGCGAGGTATGAAATTTTTTTACCACTAGGCTTAGGAGGTGTTGGTCCTTTGTGAAAGAAATTGTTATGGCATGTGAATTTCACCGTTGGATAGGCTTGTCATTAGCTTAAGATGGTGTGGGTAAAGTCTCATTCCAATCCGAGCTCAATTGAGCTCGGATCTTCCCTCAGATCATGGATGGTCTTCATTGATCCTCAGGGAAGAACTGGGTGATCCTGGCCATCCATCCGCACATTTTGGATGGACAGTTGAGATTAAACGCACATTTTATAAATCATTTATCCTTTATAAACCACGGGATGATCCACGGGTTCGATCCTTGATCGAGCTGGTATCAAGCGCATCCGTCGTCGTGATCGTTTACTAATGGATTCACAACACTGGCGTGTAAAGTGCATTGATCACCGCTGTCGCGTGTCAAGTTGTGAGCTAAGGGGATTAGTTATGTATTTAATTAATTTTAATTAATTCTCTAAGTTTCAAAAATTCATATTTCCCTCAAGAAAAATCAAAAAATATGAGGTAAATTTCTATGAAAAGATAATTTAATCTAGAATATTCTAAAAATAATTTCAAAAGAATTTGGAGTTATATTTTTCTCTGATTTTGGGTTTTAATGAAAATCTTATTTTGCTAATTACTTCTTAATTAATCCTTTTCTTTCCTTAATCCTTTCTTAATTAAGGTTTAATTTATTAATTACTCTCTTAATTAATTTCTAAAAATTCTAAAAACTTTCAGAGCTTAATTAATCTACTTTGGGTAGATGCTTAGTGTTTAAGAGCCTAAGTTAAATTAAGAAAATCAAAACTCAATTCACATGTGTGAATGGGTGTTTTGAAATTACTTAAGTTAAACCCTTTAGCTTAATTAACCATTAATTATGAGTCAAATTGCATTAGGTCCTTTTCTTATTAGGTGCATTGCAAATTTAAATTCTTCGTGAAGTTTTATGTCATCTCATTAGCTCATAATTACTTTGTTAACTATGCTAAGGTGGTATAGGTAAGGGTTAATTAACTTGTTTAATTCATACCTTAACCTAATCAAAATCGAAAATGAATCTAATCATCTAAAAATTAAATAAAAATGTCAAACACATGTGAGAATGGGTTAGGAACAATAAACTCAACTCACCTTTTCAAAATTAAATCAAACTCAAGATCAAACAAAAAATCCTCTTAAATGAACTTTGATTTATTTTAACCTTTCTTATTTCATAAGAATGTCTTTAGAATTTAATTAAGGTGAATGTGTTTACTCTCTTTCATTGCTTTAATTCTTTCCCCAACATGTTAAATTCGTATGTCAGATGGCTTTATGCATCCACACTTTTCAAAATCAAATTCAAAATGAAATTGTTTACTTTATGTCAAAATTATATGTGTTGGCTAAAGTAGAAATATGAGTGGTTATTATCATTATTAAATTTAAACTATTTTGAAAATATATGAATTAATTATCAAAACTGAAAGTGTACTACTTATATTTTAATTATAAGCTTACATGTGAGAGAATATAAGGATGTACTTAGTATAGATTTTCCTTCTCTTTTATTTTAGTGTAGTTTTGAATAGGATTTGGTAAGATGTATGGTTCATTTGAAAAGAACCTAACACTTCCCTAATTCCATATCATATTCATTCTTACACTATTACCTAAGAAGGATACTTATGCTTGCACATATAAATTGCATAAATAAAATAAATCAATTAATACAAATTTTTGCATTCTTTCTTTTCCATTCATTTCTTTTTTTACACATGTTTGTATTTAAGGAAAATGGTATATTAGTCTAGACAACCCCGAGGTTGCGAGGTTTTAAGTAGCCTAAGTAGGTCTTGTACCTTACACCTCTGGTTAACAATGGCATTGTACTCACTTATGCTTTTCTTACTCTCATGTGTGCATGTGAAAATTGGATAAAAAATCTTCTTCTACTTATTGAAAATCATGCATCATAAACTTTCAAGTTTCTTTAAATGAATTACTTAGCATGCATCATAAAGTGTATTAAATATTATCATTTGTATGTATAGATATGCTTAGGACTCATTCATTTGCATGTTATACATGTTGAGAAAAAAATGAAGTGCTGTATATTTTGTGAATTTTACTCATTTTATTTAAATCCTAAAATGTCTTTCTTTATGAATGAGTTTGCTTAGAGTTTATCTAAACTTAGGATTAATTAAAATACTTAATCATAACATTCACTAAATAAAACTAAATTGTGAATCTACCTTAGAAATTACTTAGATTAGGGAAGAAAAGAGAAGTTCTCTTCTCTTTTCCTCTCATTATAACTTAGTAATTAATTGTAGGATTCACTTGAATATAATCAAAATATGAAAAAAAATCATCCTAAAATAATTAAATCACTTAAATGAAATACTCCTCTAAGTTGAATATGCTTCACACTTAGAAAATTATAATTTAAAGTCATAACTAAGCATACCACACCACCCTCCAAAGCACACACATTAGGCTAAGTTACCACTTTTAACTTTAGGTTAGGGCTGTGCATGATTTGATGTTTACTTTTATTTTATGATATATGTTTTAGACTAGATGTTAGGATGTATGTACGTAGAATGAATGGCTGATCTTAGTCTAACCATTATTTTTATGGGGATTATGTTTAAGGGGAGCTAATATATATATATATATATATATATATATATATATATATATATATATATATATATATATATATATGCTTTTGCTTGCAAGTGCTTATACTCCTAAGCATAATTTCAATAGGTCAGGTGGACTTAGTCACCCATGTGTGGGGTGATAAGTCCAATATATATGCTTGAGATTTTGTATGGTTTGTTTAACTAACCTTTATTTTACAGGTGTTAATTAGATTTTCATTCTTTTTTTTTCATATAAATATTGTAATTAGAATTTTAGAATGATTGTTATGGGGATTATGATAAGCATTGGTCATAAGATCTCATCTTATACACCATGTGAAGCCTTGGAGCATCCACCTTCTAACCATCCAAAAGAGGGAACTAAAGAAGAATGAAGAAATGAAGCTTGACGATCCCCATAATAATGAATTCCTTACTTAATTATAATTTAATTCATTTGTAATACGGGTTGTATAAGGATAGAGCTCGGCTACCCAATTCATTTTTTGAGTTTGTGTGGTGGTGCCCGACCACAATGGCCTCTTATTCTTTTACCATAGCTTTATAAATTGATTGTTGATTTATTTAGCTTTTGTATTAAGTGGCATCATTTTTTTAGTTTCTTTCTTACTTTATATATGGTCTTGATGTGGATTAGACTCTTAGAAAAAAATAAATCTTTTACCAAACTTAACAACTCAAAATTAAAAAAAAACTCATAACCTCACCTAAAGCTTAGGTTTAAAATCAAGATAAAAGAATTAGCAACCCCTTAACTGGATGAGTATTTCTTTTACAATATCATGCACAAATGCATCTTGCTCCACTTTTGATTGGAGGGCTTCCACCTTTTCCAGAGAAACTTGGTTTGACCTCAGAGAGCTATGGTGGAAACACACATATTCCCTTCTCGCTGATTTTGGCTAATAACTTTATTTCTTATGCATTAGACATATGAATCATATTAGCTCGAGTCAAAATAATTTTTCAAAAATAAAAATAAAATGAAATTTGAATTGCATTAGATTTAGGTCATTTGAAGCATGTCCTTACATGATTTAGTCTCTGTGGGAGTTTAAGGACTTAGTCTCTTTCTAAATAAACAACATCCTGGTTATCTTGCATAAAGCATATGACTTGCCTACATGTATTTAAAATCACAGGAGGAGTTAGTTGGCGGCTACCCTCAGGCGGTTATAAGTCTAAGCAGTCGGGTGATTTATCCTCTCTTGTGGAGGCAAACCAAATACCCATTTTCGCCTTAGATTTAGATTGTGCTTTCGGCCTTCGCCAAAGCTCCCTAGATTTAGGTTCTGAGGTTGCTTCTCCCCTTTATGAGCCATAAGCATAATTCCTCACCTCTTAGGCCTTTCTTAATCTTATGTTATAAAATCATAAGTCTTAAATTTCTAATAAAAAATACAACACAAACAAATTAAATCAATTTCAAAAATGTAAAGCCCAACTATAGGATAGTTTGAGATGCTTGCTAGATTTCCTAGTATCGTGGGTATCTCCTACTTATCTTTCTTTTGGCTTCGATAATAACTCCCTCTCTTTGATCAATCCAAATTAATCTTCAAAAATGAACTAATCGATTGATAGTCCTTTTCAATTGAAATATTTGAAGATAATGAACATTTACCTTAATCAAGAGTATTCCTAAGGGATCCGTCCCTTGGTAATTATGGGGACTTGCCTTGTAGAACTTAACGAACTCGGTTAAAAATAAACCCTACTTTACTTTTTCATGTAAAGTAGGAGAAGAATCACTGGTACATATGCAGACTCATCGTTATTATGATTTCTTATTGAGGTGATTATGTTCATTAAATGGTAGTGACTTCTATCTCTCGAGATAGTACATTATTCCCTGATGACCTACCCGATCACCTGAATAAGCACATATGTGGATCTGCGTGGCATCCCAAAAGATGAATTTTTATATTCTTGCCTTTTTACCACAGATTGAAGGCAATTATATATAGAAATTTTTCTCCACAATCACCCATAATGATCCACAGTTTATTGATTGAAGTAGCAAGTAGTAATAGAATTCCATAAGTCTTTTCTCCCTCGACTACTGTTCTTAGCATAAATAAAAGTTGCAAAGAACATAATCTAACAAACATCTGATGGGAGTTGTTGAGCTATTGATTAAACCAACTAAAAGAGATTCCATGATTTTGTAATTGTAACAAACCATAATGGAGTATACAGTTGTTAAAATCAGCAAGCTTGGAAGAGATAAGGGCTTTACCACCAACCTTTTCCTTAACACTTCCGATACAGTTAAAATCACCCATAATGATCCACAGTTTATTGATTAAAGTAACAAGAGTAGTAATAGATTTTCATAAGTCTTTTCTCCCTCGACTATTATTCTCAGCATAAACAAAAGTTGCAAGAAAGGTGTTGGAAGAGGTAGTGGAGAACCTACCATGTATGAATTGTGGATGTGAAAGAAGAGAAGTGAAGGAGAGCACATCTGTATTCCATTTGAGCCAAACCCGACCATTTGGTGCATCCAAGAAGTTGTGAAAATATCTTCATGTGGGAAAATGTTAAGTTTCTTTAAGGTGGAGGGATTAGAAATAATGGGCAGGTCAAGCTTAGTTTCCAACATGCACAACACATATACATGATTTTTTTTGACAAAATGTCTACAATCCGTGACTCTAGTCACTATGAAAGCCTCTCACATTTTAAGAGGCAATGTTGATGAGGGATATTGACTTTGGGAAGAGCCCCCTTTGGGCCTTCCTTTACGGCACTTGGAATTAGCTAGTACATTATTGATCTTAGCGGAAGATACCTTAGTAGGATCATGTTCCTTAGATTGCTCTGCACCCCCACCACCAAGATGATGTTGATTAAAGAAGGAGGAAAAAAGGTTTTGAACCATACCAGAAGAAGGAATTGTTTGAGGAAGCTCAATATGAGTTGAAGGGTTTTCAACTGGGTCCTCTTCAACACTAAAATCTAAGTTGTCAGCCGTGGACTCCAAACTGTGTGAAGGGTTAACAATGGGCAAGTTTAAGTCAGGTGTAGTAGCGGTAGTAGCTGTAGTGGTAGGAAGAAGTTGATAAAAGGGATGAAGGGATGGTATAGAGAGTCTAGGATTACTCATTTCCTTGGGCAGAACAGGTGCAGATCGGTTGGGATTCCTGCTTGTATTGTGACAAAGAGGAACAGAAGAAGGAGGTTTATAATTTGTAGATTTTGGCAAATGTTGGCATTATGAGCGAAGGTGTTGCAAGCAGCACAAGGGATGGGCTTCCATGCATAGATAATTGGCTGAATCATCACCTTACCATTGAGAGAAAGGGTGATAGAATTTGGTAACTGTGAAGAAGTGTTGATTTGAATGCTAACACGGAAAAAGGTTAGATGAGAAGCATTTGCGGTAAGAGGGTCTACAGCCAATGGAGTGCCAATTTTACTAGCAATTTTAGATATCCCTTTTTCCGACCAACATTATAGTGGAAGATTAGGAAATTTCACCCAAATGAGGATTTCATTGAAGTCTTCATGAACCAGAATAAACTCAGGAGTCCATTTCATAAAAATAAAAGGCTTTTCCAAAATAAATCATAGACCCCCATTAAAAATCATATCCATGTCTTCAACTCATTTAAACTTGAACAACAAAAAACCGTCGGCCAAAGAAATTAGATCGACATTACCGCGTAGTGTCCAAAGTTTCTTGATGGCCTAAAAAATGTTCATAGAAGGGTCTACTTCATAGAGCATATCCGACCAGAGCATTATTTCATTATTTCAACCCATTTGCAATTTCTTCTCTGTTGACTGACACTGTGCCCTCATTGGAGTGAATGAAGCTTAGATTGAAGGGTTTAGAGGTGGGACTTAACTTTGGCAATATTTTTTTGGTTGAGTTTCTAAATAAAGTTTACAATTTGATTAGCTAAATGGCCAACTTCGGATCACTTCTATTTTATTTATATTTTATTTTATTTTATTTTATTTTATTTTATTTTATTAAACTTTGTTTCAAATTAAAATATATTTGATATTAATAATACTTTTAAAAGTATTCAAAGAATTCAAAAAAATATTATAAAAATTGTTTAAAAAATGAAAATACTTAAAAATATATATTAGTTAATTACTATTTTAAAAATAATATAAAAATAAAAAATAAATTGATCACAATTAATCCCTTAGTAAATTAGTAATTAATAATTAATTGAGATATTAATTCAACTAATTATGTTTTGATTAATCCAACAATTAAATATAATGAATCTTTAAATCCTGAAATAAATAGCGAAATAATTCACTTAGATTATTTAAATTCAAAATCAATCATACCAAATAATTTTCAGGATTTACAAGTTTACTAAATCTTATTTGCAATCAAATATACTTATGTATGTTTTTTCAAAGACAATGTAAATTAAACTAATATACTTTAAAATTTTAGAGTTATTTTATTAGTTATTAAATAAAATCAAAAATTATATATATTTTTTTATGTTTGATTGAAATTAAATAAATATAATTAGTTGTATTAATAAATTGTTATTGATATAGAGTGAAAATTCCATTCGAAACACCGAATCTTGATGTAAAAAGGATGAAACTAATTGAGATCAAGCACTTAAAATATCATTGAAAATTTTGGGACATCGGTTAAATTCCTAAAAGCTCTCAAATATAGAGTGTTTATAGTCAAATCATCGACGAGATCCAAACAAGATCTTTACAATTCGACTTCATTTGAGCATTCAAATACACAAAATACATCATATGATCAAAGGAATCATCATGAGTAGATGGAGATGAGTGGTTTTGCATGTATTCTGACGCCACTACTCCAATCTATAAATAGTTCATTCCTCATGAGGCCAAAAAGGAGAGCTCTAAAGCGAAAATCCCATGCATAATCGTCTTCTACTGGCGACCAACGTTGACCCACTGGGTTCTTGCCGTCTATCGCCCGATCCTTGCGTCGTCAATCTCCATCGCCGGTGCGCCATACCAATCGCCGCCTCATGAGGTCATCGTTGTCAACCATCGTGGTCGCCGCCGGTCATCGCCAACCGACAGGTCATGTCGACTACCATCACCATCGCCACGATCCTCGACGATCATCTTCTCCTGTCACCATCCGACCTTTTCATTGCGTGACATGTTCACCATTATTATATGGCTGTTGTTGCTGATTTTGGATTCTCATTGTCGGCCCTTCTTCTATACGTAATCTTTCGGAAAACTTGTCCAAAACAAATATATAGTGTAAGCTTTTTCTTTGCCACGTGATTTTTTCTCTTTTAGATTTTCCACGTAAAAAATTAGGTTTTCTTGTTCACTCTTTAAATGTCTTGATTTCACCACTAAGATGCAAACTTTCACTCTACCCCAACTGATTTTCTAGCACACAACAATTATATATATACACACACATTAAAATACCTTTTAAATAAATCGAAGGCATGATAGGGGATGATGTTAGTGAGGTTGTTTGTTCTTTTAAATCTATAGGATGAATTATATTTTTATATTTGAAAGAAGTACAATCCCATCTCTATAAAACTCTATATAAAATGGGACTTCATATTTTTCATGTTAATATGCACCCTCCATTCTATATTTAGAGCGACTTCATATTTTTCATAAATAAATAAAAAATGCAAATATAATATATATTAATATTTTATTATCATTAGCCTTATCATAGCAAATATTAATGTGTAATATATATAAATGATAATTGAAAGATACTTAAAGCAATGCAAGAGCAAAGATTGTTATAATCTCCAATAACCTTCTTATCGTGGGTTCTTTGAAAAGGCTCAATCTCTATTGGAGTATGCTTTAGGTCAGCCTCCTATAATTCAGAAGATAGAAGGTTTACAATATTAAGTCAATTAAAAATTAAATTGATTTTTTTCAAAAATTAAAATCCTTCTATGATAGTAATGATTGGTGTGTGTATATATAACTCATTGTCCTCTTCATTCTCATTCTCTAATATCATTGATTTTCTAATAAAATAATAAGCATTCAAAATATTATGTTCAAATAATTAGCAATTGCTAATGACTTTGAATGTCACTTAAAACTATACTATATAGTATCATTAACATCTATTATCAAAGCATAAGATGTTACAACTTCAATTAGAGGCGAGAACTACTTAATTTTGAGCTGGTCCAGCTTTAGCATGAACTTCGCATGCTCGATCAAAATTGACTTACGAATATTTCAATTTTAAGCTAGCTCGACTTTTGAGTTGACTTCAATTTAAATCAAATTAGAATGACATCATCTTTTTTTTTAAAATATTTAATATATATAATTTAAGAAAATAAAAAATGTTTCTTCTTTGAGGTAATTTCATTCCAATTTGATAACATGACAATTAAAAAACTCTATTTCATTCAAAATTATTATAGGGTTACCTCAATTCTTGAACCCATTTGGTACAAATCATTCCTAAGGTCTAGTGACATTCTCACACTCAATTGTCTGAATAAGATCATTATTAAATTTAAGGGGTTTATAAATTTTTTTGGTTTCTAAATAAATAGATAACTTATAAGTGTTAAATATACAAATAAAAATATATATTGTGCATATAAATCCCCCAGTCAATAAACCTTCACATAACAAGCTTCGCACTGCAAATGGATCACAAACATGGCCGGAGTTATCACTGCCTCACAAAAAGAACTACATGAACCCATAAACAACAACGAAGTTGAAGAAGCTAATAAGACTAAAACCATCTCAAAAGTTTACTTCAGCTTCGATTTTGTCGAGCTCTGCAAAGGCTTCGCAATGGGTTGAGTGTTAGTACTTCTGCTTGCTTTCCTGGCGTTAGTCTTCACCGAACAGACAGCACATATGAGGGCAATCACCATTGTTGGGTACACATAAACAGCCTTTTCTGGATCAGTGGTAACTGGTTTTCCCAGTATACCTTCCTTCACCAAGCCCCAAATTAGTAGAAGAGTGCCAAACATGCTCATTCTCCCAGGATTTAGGATGCCGATTAGCCCGCCGGCGACTGCGAAGTAGCTTCCTGCTAGGACCTGAGATTTGACACTAAGCAGATTAGAGAATTGAGGGTGATGAAAAAATTATTTTCGAAGGCTTCAGGTTGCGAAGAAACGAGACCTCGAGGCGCTGAAGATCAACCACTGCCGAAGCATTTTTAATGTTAGTGAGGTTATATATGTGGAGCAGATTGTCCCAGCTTGGAAATGTCTTGTTGGTATAAATGCTATTTAGTATTGCACCAGGGTAGAGAAGAGCCTTCACTACTGGTTGTGGGAATACTTGGTTTGCGACTAACTGCGACGCCGAAACCTGTATCGGTGTCGTGCACATTCCGGACCGGCATTGTATCCTAATACCAAAAGAAAGAGAATTGTTTAAAAAGAAGAAAAGAGAATCAAAGTCTGCAGTGATGTGAAGGAGATGAAAAAGAAAAACAGAGTTGGCTGAACATTACAGAATGTATGGACTTTCTATGAAAACATCAACAACAAATTGTTTAATATAGCCTTAATGAGATCAATTTGGTAAGCCATAAGTTTCCAATGAAATGGTACTCGAATATCTTTAGATAATACACTTTCTGAATCACTAGGAAAATTTGGTCAGATGTTGCCTCAACATTGCAGAATGTATTAAACTTTCTATGGAAACACCAAACAATAACTTGTTTGCTAGCCTTAAGAAAATCAATTTAGTCAACTATAAGTTTCCAAAGAAATTGGCAATTTAAATAATTTGGGAGAGTGAGAAGATGAGAATTGATGAGCAAATTTGCTATGTGAAAAAGCAGAATAGTGGACCATGAGATAATTCAATTCGACTTAATAGGCTATGAAATTAAATAGAGAGAGAGAGAGATAGAGAGAGAAAGAGAGTTGTATAAGATGCACATATAACAAAGTACAGGTGAATTTTCTGTATGGATTGACTTGGAAATTGGAATTTGGCTGAGGCACTGATTGAAAGTTCAAATTGTGCAGATCAAAACATTCAAGTTCAGCATGCACTGCCACTGAAGCTTCGAACAGCTTCCTTACAAGTAATTATGTTGGCTGTACAATTAGAAGAAAAAGACAACAATTAATTTACTGAACTTGCAAAGCAGATTGATTTCAAGTTTGATAATCTGGAAACCTAACTGGAAGTAATTAAATTTCAGTCAGTTTTATCAAAAATAGAAGCAGTATCTATTGGGAATGATCCCGTTAAAAGGTAACAAAATATTAAGATTGCAGAGGGGGAATGCGATCACTGCAAACCAAAAAGAGGAAAGGCTAACTGACTCACAATAACTCAAATGCGAACCCACAGCCTATCCTCCATGTGGAGAAGCAGATGCCACAGAAGGCTGGCCATGCAAATGCGGCAAGAAGAGGGCTAGCATAGATGGTGATATAAGTGATCAGATGATAGCAAGATAGCAGTAAAGGCCAAAGATAGAAAGAAATTGGGAATCTTGAACCCGCAACCAAAGACCATAGGCCACCAAATCTAAAATCCGAGAAAGGTTTATTTGGCATGAAAATGACCCAAGCTAATCATAAATGAGCAAAAGTGATCAAGTACATTAGTTGGAACCTATATTTAGGTTGTATCCTTATCCACGACCAATTATGCGTCAAAAGCATTGCAATGGAGCACTCCCCCCACACGATATTGATTGAGAAAAAATTTTCACTCTAAACAACACCAACGCACCTTTTCTCATTGAAGAATGAACTCTACAAGCCTAGAAATGATTACAAAGAAAAATAGACGACAAAAGTAAAAAAATGAGCCAGGTGCACGTTCTTGACCTCTTCAAGAATTGAAGTTTTATATTTGATTAACGATTATATTTCCAAAATTAATGAGAAAGAAGAATCTCTATATGAAAAATGAGATCTTAGTTCATTCCATAAATTATAAAACAAAACTCAAAATTTTTATATTTACATAAAGAAAAAATAACAAACAACTAAAACATAGTTGCGGGCGTTAATTAGTTTAGTTGATAAAAATCTTGGAAGTTATTGACAAGGTCTTCAAATCCCACTTACATTATTATAATAAAGTCCCACATTTCAAACTTTGGCTGGAAAAAAAAACTACTAATTTAAAATATATATATATATATATATATATATATATATATATATATATATATATATATATATATATATATATATATATATATATATATATATATATATATATATATATATATGTATGTGTATATATGTATGTTTGTATACATACATACATATATATGTATATATGCATGCATGCATGCATGTATATAATAACAATTAGCCCAAGATCATCTAGCTCAACTATTAATAATCACAACCAATCAACGCAATAGCTCAAATGTGTGACCCTTTTCCCAAGCAAAGGCCTTCAACAACTCTCCCTCCCCTTGTAAGCTCAACCATGAAGTTGTTCCCACTAGCAATTTCTTTGGATGTTGTGATCCATTTGCCTCAACTGTATGTGTTGCGCTCACAACCCTCTCATGAGATCCTTTCTTAGCCTCCTCATGTGAGCCTTTCTCACAATACAAGAAACCTTACACATCATACTCAAAGTTCTCTTGGAATTCATCATTCATAATTGACGATGAGTGCTAGAGGTTGTCAATATGGATTACATTTGAGGATTAGGATTCATTAGAGCAAATATAGATTTTGAGAATATGATATATATATGTATATATATATATATATATAGAGAGAGAGAGAGAGAGAGAGAGAGAGAAGTATTTCATAATTTTGTTCCAAAAATCTTAAAAAAAAAGATTACAATTTAAAATTTTTGATAGGAATTGTTATGCATGCCAAAAAGAAGACTTGAATCGTTGATATGATCTCATTCCATTTCAGAGTTTGAACTTCCAAATTTTCTATAATAATTTTATTTATATGCTTGTACGCATTTTGATCTTCTGGACTTATATGGTGCATAAAGCACTTCAAATAAATATGCAAAATCAATTTTTAAAGTATGCACAATAGGTTAAATATATGTAACATAAAACATAATCAACAAGTTTAACATACTTCACAACTTTTCTAGCAATAGCTTCTCACACCTGTATCAAATAATATCTAAAAAGGCATAATATAACTCAAATATCCTTAGAAAAATATGTTACAAATTAAAGAAGAGATTTAGAAGATAAGATGGAGGATTGTTAAGACTTTGAATTCAAATTTGAATTTAAATAAGGTCAATTACATGGATATTATAGTAAGTAGGTTTTATGGAAAGTTTCTGAAAGAGAGATAGTTAAAAGAGAATAGATTAAGATGGGTTTCTTGTACATGTGAACAATACAAAAGCAAAGATAAAGGCAAGTTTTGTGAAAGGTTATTGAAGGAAAGATAAGAAAAATGAAAGAGAAAAAAAGGAGTTAAGATGGATTTATTGTACATGTAAACAATGATTTATTGTTAATAAATAGAAAACCAACAAAAAACAACAATTAATTGGCATTAACAAAAAAATTAAAGATGATAATAAAAAGATTTGGCACATTAATGATAGTTGCTTTCAAAGTACCAATATTAATATATAGTAAATATATCTGCTCTGATATTTCAATGAAAAATAAAGTCATTTTATTTAAGCAATCCACAACCACAACGATTGAGACATACATTTGCATAACATGAGGAAAATCAAGGAGTACTCAAATACACCCAATATTTGTGTGGAATAGATAGTTGGAGAATACAAACCAATATTGTGTTACTTTCCCTTTGATATGTAACAAATAGCACATTGATAAACAACACAAGCTAAATCTAGCTTGAGAATGAACCAAAAAAATTTTTTCTTGATCATAGCTATGGTTTTGTTACAATCAAAATATCTGAACACACCATGAGAACATAGTTCCTAAACGAGAAAGTGAAAGGACCAAAAATATGAAACATAGAGATGAGTACCTTGAAAGAGAGAACAATCACAAAAATCAATAACCTACAGTAAGAGTAGATTCGTCTACAGTTAGCTATGTATAGATCTAACCAAAGTTATGACATATATAATAATCAAATTTCATTTTGTCAAAATTCCAATCACCTCCACACTCATGGTATGCAAAAATGAAAATAGAATATCCTACTCTAAGCATGAACAATTTTATTCTTAAAACCAATCTTGTGTTTAAGAAAAGAGGTTATTCTTGTAAAATTACACTCAATTAGCATGCAGACACTATAATCTTTTGAGAGTTAAACTATCCAAGAGTTGTGTGATTTGACATAAGAAACAAAAACTTAAGATAGAAATAATGATGAAAATAGTGCAAAGTTTGCACTATAGTGTAGAACTCTGAATTATAGATGGAATATCAATAATCAGGTTTGCACTATAATGTAGAACTCTTAATTGTAGATGAAAATAGAACTCAATCGTAGATGAAAAATAATGATGAAAATAGTGCAAAGTTTGCACTATAGTGTAGAACTCTCAATCGTAGATGGAATATCAATAGTAAACTTCATTTATATTTTCAATAGAATGTGCTATCAAGTGTACTTATTTTGGCATTCCACAAACACAAACACTTGAGGCATCATAGGATATCTCTAAAATATTTTCAAATTCACACTTCAACACAAGAGGAGAGATCAAGTGCTTTTATATTTCTTCAAAAGCAAAAGAAGCAACTATCACAAAAATTTACCTTTCTTTGGATAGTTGATATTAGGGACATGATACTATTGAATTTATGAATAAACATCCTCTAAAAAATAGACAGTCCATGAAAATTGTGAACATCAAGTATTGAAGCGTAGACCATTCCCTAATGTCTCTATCTTTTTAAAATCAATAGCACTTTTTTTAAAAACAAAAAAGCCTAAGAAAATACTCTGCAAGGACATATGCATATCAATTGATGAAGCATCTTGACAATCTATTGCAAATGGCATATATAATTAACGCAATACTATTTGAAAATCAAGATGATGTTAAAGAAGACAAACAAAAAAATTTCCAATAAAAAATCAAAGAACATGTGATATGATATACAAAAATGTGCTTGGGGTATTAGTTAAGCAAAAAACATAAACAAACATATAAAGAGATCATAGTACATATTAAAAACATTCTTCCACTTGTCATCACAAAACATCATATTCAACATGTTGTCAAGCTTGGAAATGGAAAACTTATAGATGATTGTAATATTGTTAATGGCAAGGCCATCTACACATACACCAACTATCATTCGTCTTTAGAGAGAACCAAAAAAGAAAATAGGAAGATAGAGCCTCTAGAATTAAACCATTTCCGAATAAATCAATAGCCAATTACTTGAACTAAATATGTTTAAAGGGATTCATCTACTAATGTCGTTAGTTAGGAAGAATTAATCCTTGAACTATATAGTTAGCATTTTAAATACTCCTCATGGGGGTCAGCTCATTGGTTAATTCTTCAAGACATACATATTGGACTTAAATAACAAGCATGCTATTTCAGGGGGAAGACTATGATATCCATTAGAAAGTTGCTTAGAGTTCTCTATTAATACAAAATATACGCCATTGTTTCCTCATGCATACTCAAACTCATGACTCAAAATATGGCAAGCTCTATCTTTTATATAGCAAACATCTCCTAAAGTTTCTTAGATAAAACCTCATTAAGTAAATCAAAACATCAAACCAATTGTGATCAATATAAGTGGCCAATAGTATAGGCCTTAGGCATCACTGAATGACAAAGATAGTTGTTTTTTCAATGAACACTGCCTTACGAGGTTGATGATGTACCTCAATAATGAGAACCACGATGTTTATAGAACTACCACTATTGATAACAAGCATGCATAATTAGTCACAAAAATTAAAGTGCATATGAAATATGATTGCATGTTTCTGATTATCATTAGATCTAAAAAAGGCCAATACACAATACATAATAGCTAAATGTGCACCATTCAATGCATTTTTGACATCAATGATGCATTATCATAAAGATCACACTCACCAACTCATCCTCAATTCTCACTATTAATTTTTGGTGTCATTCTCGAATGTTAAGATGGAGGCTTTTGCAAGGACAACTACTCACATAATGCTAGTCACATATGAAATAGTTGATACTATAGAATTGGAGCTAAAAACTTGAGTTATAAACTACTATTAGGATTAGTGGATCCCTTGGGAGTTGAAATACTAGACTAGATGGACTATAAGACAAAATAGAAAATCTTCACTTGGGAGGTGGCCCAACCACAATGATAGTTGGGATACACCTTTAAAGATATGTACCTCATGAGTAAGCATTTCCCAATAAATATTACGTACTAATTTAGATTAGAACCAAGAGACATTTGATCAAGTCCTTGATAATGTCATATTGAAACAATAATGAATGAAATCAAAATATATAATTTACAACAATAATGAAGCCTTATCTTAAGCTGGTAAATTCATTTAATGATTACTCATAAAACATCAATGGGAGACAATCTTTGAAATATAAAATTAATCATTGAGGCATTTTCTTTTCATGAGGTAAAGCATCAACCTCAAAATATTTTGAAGTTTAAGCCTCAATATTAAATCATTAAATTAATAAAAAAATAATTTAAGAGTGATGCTCCATAAGAATCAATAATAAGTAACATCATAAAATTTAAATGTAGTTTTCTCCAACAAAATAATTGAAAATGATGGAAAAATATCAAAATAACATAAAAATGTCATACAAGTACTCAATAATAACTAAGAAATCTAAAATAAACAAATAAACATAAATAAGAAGTCTAGAATAAACTAACTATGATTTGGATTTTGGACTCTAAATTCAAAAATCTATCATCACTTAGAGGGTTTTTATTAGAACTTTCATTGTACTTAATTGTTTTCTCATCTTCTTCATACTCACTTGTATCAACATCATCTTCAATCTTAATCATCTTTATCTTCTTTATGAATAAAATAAATAAATAAATTATTTGAAATAATGACTGTACTGACCCCTTCATAATTTTTATTATATAAAGTTTTATAATATTTTTTGTAACTTATCAACTTTTGTTAGTTTTGTTCCTAAATCAAAAAAGTTAGCTTTTAGATTTTTCATAATGTAGCTTATAATTCCACCTAAGCTTTATAATGTCAAATAAAAAAGCACAACACAAGACACTCTAAAAGTTTGGAAAAAAAAAGCATATGCTTCATTACATTCCACCTCATTGTGCCATCAAACAATTGAGGCATGCACTTTTCTCACACTTTAACTTGTAAGCCTCAAGGCACTTTACATGTGCCTCACCTTGAGTGGAACCTCAAACTATGCAAATTTAAAGCATAGTGGGAGATACTTAAGCACTTCTTTCATCTCACCCTATGATATGGTTAGAGATTTCCCATATACTTGAAGTCGCTTCATGTTAACCCAAAAAGTTTTAGCATGCCCAATTAATTTATATGAGCAAATCTAATTATAAGATCATTAGATATAATCAATCAATCGAAATATTGAACAATGTTAGTTAAGCAAATTAGAAAAGTGTTTCTTTTGGGTACAAATGACCATAAAAAGTAAAAGGATTATCTATAAGAAGGTTTCCAATCACACCCAACATGCTATGAGACATGCATTAAAGGTTAAAATCTCTTGAAGGAACCTAAAAAAAATGGAGAAGAGTTTCCAAAATAACCCATAGGCAAGACATCAAGGATTTTGGTAAGGACTTTTTCCATCATAGGATAAATAGGGTAATCATCTTCAAAAAAGTGAATAATACTATACCATTAGTCCAATACAATGAAATGGAATAGATTCAAAAAAATAAAATGAAATAAGATTGAGAGGAGAGCTCTTTCATGTTTCTTAAATTGCGGTGACTAAGCTAGCATAGGTCTAGAACTACCTTGTCCAAGTTGTTTTATCTTGATAGCATTTATCATAATACAAAAGTTAGTATAAATTCTTTCATGTGGGATAATCATATCTTCAAACTACTCTTAACTTTTATCACAATTTCATCACCTTGGTCATTTGATGGATGACCTTTATAAGAGTTTTAACTGGAATTGCTCATGATTAACTTTTGAGGGTAAGATAAAAAAAAAACTATGAATGCTTAAGATGAACTAGTGAAGAATACTATGATAATAATCTAAGAATCAACTAAAACAAGGATTAACTTGGTCTAATACCAATATTATGTAGGATACAAAAACTTAAGGCATCCTACCAATTATACAAAAATTGTTATTCACTATTTTCATTCAAAAAAGAAAGTTTGTGGTAAATCATCGAGCGCTTTCTTACGATGAAATACTAAGAGATTTAAGTTAACTGATAAGTGATATAAATTATTAAAATACTTAATCAATAAATCACAGCAAGGTCATGTGGTCTTAAAAAAATATCTATAAAGAACTACCGCTAAAAATAAAATGAGATCCACCAATAAGTGTGCAAAGCTAACTATAACCAAAGCTAGCATGCTAACATTAAACATATTTAGGAAGTAAGTTTCATCAATAAAAATAAGTAACAAAAAATAAAGAAATAAGAAAAATAAGATATTAATAAGTTGAAGAGGCACTTTAAAAGGTAATCTTTTGACTGGAAATTGATTATTGAAGCACAAGAAGTACACCTTAGTCCTTGCTAAAAGAGGCAGCAATCACTTCAATTCTAGAAGGGGATGGCAAGTTCACGCAAGAAAGAAATTATCAGAACTTTCATCATCATCTTAAAGTACAAAAAGGACTCAATTATAAGCTAAATTAAGAGGGTCGCCAATTAAAAATAATTAACTCCAAGGTAGATTGGTAACCAACTAATTAATTGTGAAGAAGGAAATTTAAGAGGTATGTTAAATAATGGAGAAAAAAAAGAGGAGAAATGAGATTATTTCAACAAACCAAAAATTATAAGATATTTGTAAGAAAAGATAAAAAGGAGAGAACATGAACAACAAGAAAATAAAGGGAAGATGATATATAACTATAGCAACTTATTTCTCATCAAAACCATCCAAATGCCAAAAACATTTAAGATCTAGTTTGGTTTATTTTTAATACTAGCCATTCAAATTCAAACCTAAACTAGGAGGAGGTTGCCCAACACCAAGCAAAGACACTCCTACATCCTAAAATGCTAACTAGTTCTCGATCACATAATTGGTAACAAAAGACTTGACAAATCACAAGGTTCTATATTTTCCAGTTTTTAAGTTTCCTTGAACCATGATCATAAACATGAATTACAAGGTGGCTATTGAAATTCGATTGATTCACAAGATGAATGTTTTTCAAAGCTCTAATGATGTTCAATATATTGTATGATTAGAATAAAAAATGCTAAAACTTTATATTTATCTTGGTTGCTAATTGCATTACACCAACAAGATATGCATTAGAGTCTTTAACCCTTGTAATGTTTTTAAAAAGTTAAGACCTATTTCATGTGTATTTAATTTTCCTTTTAACAAACATGTAGGTCATATATTATAAAGAATCATTGTTTGATTGATAAATAAACCTTCAACTACTTATCTATATATTGTCACTGATGAACATCCCACACAATTCCATAGCTCATTGCAAGCGTTTAATTTGATAATTTATACCCTACGAGTTATGCAGCATACTTGAGAGTCATCTAGGTGTATTGCAACCTTCCCTCTTTATTATAGAACAACAATTAAATTAATGGCAACTATCCAACCTAGATCTGGAACTTATTTTTTGATGATTATAGTCAAATTACACATGTACTATTTTATACCAATTCATAATACTATTAACATTGTGTCTGTTTGAATCCTTTTGTAGCAAAGATCCCTTAGGAGAATTGTCAATTTGATGTAAGACACTATTATAAATAGCTTTACTTTAGTTGGAACTTAGATTTGATGTTTTGTACTACTTCAAAAATTTAGCAATTATACTAAGATTTGTGTGATGCTTCATCTTCTTCTTACAACAACAACAACAAGCCTTTATCCCACTCTGTGGGGTCGGCTACATGAATCATTCTTCTCCATTGTGTCCTCTTATGTGTCAAATTCTCATTTAATTCAAGTATACTAAGGTCATTTTTTATACATCTTAACCAAGTCTTTTTAGATCTACATCTATCTTTCTTAACATAAGACAAATCTAATGCATCTACTCTCCTAACCGGATCATCGGACAACCGACGCTTTATGTGGCCAAACCATCAAAGGCGACTCTCTCTATTCTTATCTGTCACTGGAGCTACTCCAACTTTTTTCCGAACATACTCATTTCGCATTTTATCTCTAAGAGTAAAGCCACTCATCCACCTTAGCATCCTCATCTCTGCAACACTTAACTTAGTCTTCTTCTTGTCTAAACAAAAAAAGTTGAGTGAGATAGTAGGTATCCTTCTTTACTTGTGTGCTACATTGTGATTTCTCCTTGTTTATAATCAGGCTCCAACAGATTCACTAGGCTGTAGATCTAAAAATTAATCATTATGAAAGATGCTTTCAAATCAGATGTGTTAGCCTGAAAAAATTTCCATTGATATACTCTAGATAAAACATTGAAGACATGATACACCTAATGAGATGCAATTAAAGTAGTGAAGATCTTAAGATACAAAAATGTGTGCTTATATAGTTGGCAAATGGGAATTTCCAATGTTAATAAAGTTAGTTACAAGAATTTGCAAAAACAATAAAAGATTATAATTTGATTCTTATAAAAGGAGGTTAACCCTGACAGCTGCAGCAATCTTGGCAATTTACTCACCCAATAATAAATTCAATAACGGTAATAAGGATGGGAACAAAGAGAATCAAGCTAATACTTGCTGATCGCCATTGAGTTCTTAAAGCCATTTTTACTTCACGGTTGCACACAATATAGAATAAATTCCACCGATCTTCAGCATCCAGGGAAATTTAATCCAGGTAACTGTGGAGGTATAAATACTACCTTAGTATGGCTTAGATATTCTTAAAACGGCAAAATAGACTCCAAAACTATCAATCGAGGGAAAATAGAACTCTGATCTTGTGATTTGTGCCTCTTTCCTTCAACCTTAACGCCCAAAAAAGTACCTAACGAAAGCACTTTCTCAATCCAATTTAGTGTTCTTGCCAATCAGTTGTTAGACAAAAAAAACATACATAATATATTCTTCGGCGTTAATGGGGGCTGATACAAGAGAAGTGGCAACCAACTAGAGAACAACAACAAAGAAAAGTTGTCACTTTTTAGATGGAAAGGATCGAGAACTTACCTAAAGAGAGGGATTTGAAAGATTATGAGGAAGAAAAAGACTCTAGTAGCTAAAACGGAGAATCTGCGGTACGTCCATCCCTTCAAAGGAGATGCCATTGGAAACACAGTCGAGAACAAGGAGAGACAGAAAGGAGGGAGCCGGTCACCGAAGTGAGAAGAGGGCTATTTTGATTCTTTGGCATTTCAATTTTAATATATAGCACATAATTCTAATACATCTATATATTTAATATCTAACATTAATATTTATAAATATGATACTTTTTTTACATAAATAAATATATTTTATTTTAAAATTTTAATATTATGCGAGAAAACTAGTTATTGAGAAAAAAGTTCTAGCTTTATTAATGAGTCCAAACATACAATGCGATGTTTGAAGAATTAATAATAAAAGAATTTTACGTTGAAAACCTCGAAGAAGGAAAATCACGGCTCAGCCCAAGAAAATCTTCCACTATGTATCCGTTTTGAGTACAAAATTTTCGATAACAAGTGTATATGAGAAGGGCTAACAATGAGAATCCTGAATCGACAACAATATTATATAGCCATGGGAGTGTAACAATTGCTAGTGGTAGTAGATAACGGTGATGGGTCAACGACCGACGATGACGGGCCAGTATGGGAGATGGTGATGGTACGGTAGAGAGCGACGCATGATCTAGGCGTGGTCGACGCACAATGCCCGATAAGTCGGCCGACACGTGGTGGCGGTGACCGACGACGGTGGTCGGCGAGATAACCAAAGAACGATGGTTAACGCACGATAGGATTGATGGTGGTGGCACGACAAAGGTTGGCGTGGTGGCAGTGCAACCGGGCAGTAGTTTATAATGGCGATCGGCGTGGTAGTGCGGAGACCGACGCGATGGTAGTATGGCGAGATGGCCAACGATGGTTGGCGGCGTGATAATGACGGGTGATGACCGGCGATAGGCTGGCGCCGATGGCGGCGGCCGATGGGAGTGGTCGGCGACCGTCAAGTGGTGGCACGATTATGCTTGAAGGATTTTCAAGCTTTAGAGCTCTCTCATCTCTTTAGCTTTGCCTCCCCTCATATGAAGAATGAGGGGCTATTTATAGATTAGAGGGGTGATGTTTCTGTAAATACATGCAAAATATGAATCACTCCTCCATCGGATAGCTCAAAACGATTCCCTTTGATCATCTGATGTATTTTGTGTATTTGAATGCTCAAATGAAGTTAGAATTATGAGATCTTAGGCTTCTTAGATCCGGCTCATCAAGATGCTCGATTTGACAATAAACACTATATATTTAAGAGTCAATTTGATAATATTGTCTAGGTTACTTGAGTAATCAGTGCTTTCGATATTAAGATTCGTGCTTCGATTAGTAGAATTTTCAAAGTCATATCAGTTGCCTCCCTATTTTTGGATGATATTATCTCGATCATCTAAAAATATATACGCCAAATACTTGAAAATAGCAAATTCTTCAATGAAATTTGTGGGTCCATTAACCATACATTTTAAGAGACACAGATCTTTATGAGAGCACAAGATTATGATCATGGAAGCTGGCACAGGGCCGCGGATGTATGCAGGTCCGCGGAGGCGCAAGATTTTGGGGTTATGGACCCATCTGCACTTACTTGAGCAGGCGAGCACTTGGCTACTCTGGAGCATCGCAGGCCGCTCTGCTACCACGGATGGGCGCCGTGGGCGGATCGCGAGAACGCGGAGGGACATAAGCCGGGTGATGGAGCCAGGTCGGCAATGCGAGGCCGGCGGTTCGACGGAGTTGGGCAGGCCATGTGAACGTCACGGGTGAGAGGTGGCAATAAGCACGGCATCGACGGTCGAGTAGTCTCAGCTGGCGAAGGCGCATCCGCTGCGCCAAGAAATGTCTTTTTGTCCATTTTGGTTCGTTTCGATTTTTTTTATTTTTACCTTTGCCTATGGGTCTATAAAAACCCCCTAGGGCCAAGGGAGGAGGCACACTTCTCATATACTCTAGTGCTCCTTTTCTTCTCAAGAGAATGTCGTCGAGGCGATTGGGTAGTTCATCTCCAGGTTCTCTCAAAGAGGCCAAGTCTATCGTCGACCGGGTTCGGAGGCGACCAAGACTCGTAGTTCATAGAGTGAGGCTCCAATTTTCCCTCGAAAGAGGTATCAACTATCCTCGTCGGACCGACCGGGTTTGGAGACGATCAAGGCAGTAGTTCATCGGCGGGCTTTGACGAAGCCACGGCACGAATGGCGATGATGACGATGATGGTTAATAATGACAACGGTCGATGGTGGATGATTGGAGATGGTGATGATCGGCGGCTGAGTAGAAGGCCGACGCAAAGGTGAGTCAGCCGGTAATTGCGGGCAGTGGCGATTAACGCCGGTAGTCAGGATAACGCGGCGTGGTTGATGGTGATGACCGGTGACGGTCCGTAGTTCCTACTTCTTCTTGTAAGAAATTGGATTTCTTAAAACTTCAATGGATGGTTCAACAGTTGATACTGCCAAGATGATGGGGAAGTGTTAATTAGGAACCGTCATTCGAGCAACTCAAAAAATCTGATAGATAATTTCAAAGTATCATTCTCCATGATGTTACTTGATGCCGTTAACTTGCATGTGAGGGGTAGAATCGAATGAGGATTTTGACCCATTCGAGGTTGTTTGTCAAAGTGTTATTTGATGATATTAATGTAGAAGAGGTGAATTGAATCCGAGAATTTTGACCCATCCGGCTTGTTTGTCAGTGTTACCGATGACATTAACTATTGAAAGAGGTCGAATTGAATCAATCGAGAATTTTGACCTATCCGGGTTGTTTGTCGAAAGTGTTACGATGACATTAACCTATATGAAAGAGGTCGAATTGGATGAGGATTTTGACCCATCGAGGTTGATTGTCGAGTTTGATGATATTAACTTTGGATTCGAATCAATCCGAGGATTTTGACTATCCAGATTATTTGTCGAGTATTACTGGCGTTACGCAACATATGGAAGAGGTCGAATTGGATCCGCTAAGGATTTTGACCTATCCGGTTATTTGTCGAGTGTTACCGGCGACGTTAACTGTATGGAAGAGGTCGAATTGAATCCGGGATTTTGACCTCTCGAGGTTGTTTGTCGAGTATTACCCGATGATGTTAACTATATGGAAGAGGTTGAATTGAATCCGAGTTTTGACTTTTCGAGGTTGTTTGTCAAAGTGTTACGATGGACGTTAACGCATGGAAGAGGTTGAATTGAATCGCCGAAGTTTTTGACCTATCAGGTTGTTTGTCAAAGTGTTACCCAAATGACGTTAACCTATATGGAAGAGGTAATTGAATCAAGATTTTTTTACCTATCCGAGGTTGTTTGTCGAGTGTTACCGATGACGCAACATGTATGAAAGATGTCGGGGAAGTCCACCAAGGACTTTTAACTATCCGAGGTATTAGCCAAAGTGTTATTTGACTTCTTACGTGTGGAGTGGAGTTTGACCATTCGAGGTTGTTTGTCAGAGTCTTTGCTTAATAAAACTCCTGAATTTTTACGTTGAAAAATCTCGAAAGAGGGAAAAAAACTACGGGGCCTAGCCCAGTAAAAATCTTCCACTATATATCTGTTTCAGACTACAAAATTTTCCCGATAACCGATTACAATTGTATATAAGAAGGGGCATGAGAATCGAATCAGCAACAGTATATGCTATGTTAGTATGTGTTGTAGTGGTAGTAGATGAAAAATGTCGGCAATGACGGTCGGCCGTGCGGGTGATCAGATGGCCGAATGGTGTGGCGGACCGGCGACCAGAAATAGCGTGCGGCTGATCTGTCGACGGCAGTCGGCGACAATCGATTCCGCAATGCCCGGCATGACAGGTCGTGGCGCGACACGTGGTCGGCGAGATAACCAGCGACAATGGTTGACAATGATGAGGATCGATGGTGGTGGCCGCATCAGCAGCTGGCAATCGCCACGGCAAGAATAGCGACGATACGACGGCGGCGCATCGGTATGGCGGATGACCAACGACGATATGGTGTTGACGCGAGATGGCCGATGGTCCACGGTGACCGGCAACGGTAGTAGGCGGCGGTGACCGGCATGGTCGACGGTAGAGTTGGCGTGGGTGGTCACACCGCCGAGTGGTACGATTATGCTTGGAGGATTTTCAAGTTTTAGAGCTCTCTCCACTCTTTAGCTTCCTCCCTTATGTGAAGAATGAGGCTATTTATAGATTAGAATTCGTAAATACATGCAAAATCAGAATCACTCTCCATTGACGGCTCAAAATGATTCCCTTGATCATCTGATGTATTTTGTGCATTTGAATGCTCAAATGAAGTCGAAAGATCTTGGGCTTGTTAGATTTGGCTCGTCAAGACGCTCAATTTATTTATAAACACTTCATGTGAATCGATTTGGCTGGGTTAGTCTTGATTCGTAATCGACATTATTATCAAGAGATTGCCGATTAGTAGAATTTTGGTTATATCAAATATTGATGATATTTTTATATAATATTATATATATATATATATATATATATATATATATATATATATATATATATATATATATATATATATATATATATATATATATATATATATATATATATTAAAATTTAGATAAAAATTATGTACTATGTATGTAAATATCTCCTTTTAAAATTATAATTTGTAGCTTCTTAATCTTTGGACTCATCAATTAATTATTCTATAAAAAAATATCACATATATAACATAATTTATTCAAATTTTAAAACATTAATTACAAAAATCTTAATATTATTTTATTCCTCTTATGAATGAAGCAAATGATTATAGCTATTTATAAAATATCTATAAAACTATTATAAAATTAAACTTTAATTATAGATTATTTGCTTAATAACTTTCTAAAGTTATTAACAATTCCACTATTAAAAAAAATACTAAATTACTAATAGAATTTTTTCATTTAGGATTTCTAACAATAAAAATCTTTGGTTATTGCTATAAAAATTCATCATAATTCAATGAGGCAAATACTGGATTGATTACTAACCATAGTCTCGATAATTAAGTGAGTACTTTATATCATTTTTTAAATGTATGATTTTTAACTTAGAGCAATTATTAAGTGTTCAATGTTATTTTGTAGAAATTGATGGTTTAAATTCTATGGTAAGATTATTTGATCATTTCATTTACACTTTTTTATGCATAGAATAAAATTATTATTTACATTATTTCATGTGTACTAGATGCACATTGCTTTTGCACAACTCACATTAATCTCTCCATGCTCATCATGCACATAACTATTATGTATTTACATTAGAATACACACCCATTCATGCATTAATCTAGACTAACTAGTCATTTTTTATAAGTAGAGGAAATTATAAATGTAGCACTCAAAGCACGACTTTTTACAAAACTAGCAGCCTTCTACTTTAATTTTTCAAATTCTAACAAAATATCAAAATTAACATCAAAACCCTAATTTATATTTTTCACTTTTATCAAATTTCTAATGTTATGATTGTAGTAGTCAAAAACATATGAATTTGCTATTCCAAAAAATGAAATGAGGTGATTATTGTTGAGTTTTGCTCGATGACATTAACTATGGAAGAGGTGATGGGAAGTCCACCAAAGGCCTTTGACCTATCCTAGGTTGTTTGTTAGAGCACCATGACATTAACGTATGGAAGAGGTCAATTAAAACATCCTGAGGGTTGTTACTCCTTAACCTTGGTCTCATTTTTTCATGAGTATGAGTGGAAAAATATAATTTGCAAAGCTATATCTCTTCTCAATGTTGAAATATCCTCCAACTTTGACTTGTTTCTTGGGATGAAAATCAATTAGAAGCTTAACATGCATCTTCGAGATTAAGAGTTGCCCCGCCGACAAAATCAAGGAACAAAGTTTGATGAATCTTCATTCTTCGCCATGCTCTTTAAAAGCTTGAAATGCTCCACCTCGATGGTGGTTTTGATCTGTTGGGAAGCTTGGTCATACAAGATGAAATAATGAGAATCAATTTCCCTGACGCTAAAACCGCTATGCGTAGAAAATCGCGCGGTAAAGTAAAAGTATTACTTAGCTTTGGTGAAATCCAAAGACACACACGTATTTAAAGAGTGAACATTAAAACTGCAATTTACGGAAAATCTCAAAAGAGGAAAACCATGGGTCCCAAGAAAAAAGCTTCCACTATGTATTTTTAGTACAAGATCTTCCATACCGGATTACGATTGTATATGAGAAAGGGACAACAAATGCAGAATGCAATGTTGATGATGATGTTGACGACGATGTTGACATGTTGACGACAATATTGACAATGTTGATGATGATGTCGAATACATAGTGGTCGGTGATGATGACCAACAAATGGGTCGACGACGGCGAGGATCGCACTAATGGCGCCGGCCGATGGTTAACAACCGGAAAGTGGTGGCGATGCTTGGAGGATCTTTAGAGCTCTCTCCTCTCGCTTACTCCCTCATATAGATGAGGCTATTTATAGATTGGAGGAGTGGCGTAAATACATGCAAAATCCCAACCACTCCTCCAATCGACTACCATGATGATTCCTCGATCATATGAAGTATTTTATGTATTTGAATGCTCAAATAAAGTCGAATTGTAAGATCTTTGGCTTGTTGGAACCGGCCGAGACGCCGATTTGACTATAAACATTCCATATTTGAGAGCTTTTAAGAATTTAACTGATGTCTCAAAGTTTCCAATGATATTTTAAGAGCTTGATCCTAGTTTTAACTGACAATTGCTTTAGCATCAATATTCGTTGCTAGAGAAATTTTCAGGGTCATATCAATTCAAATACTTTATTATGTTGGGAAGTCTAAGTACTCCAAAACTTTCTTTCTACCCCCTACTAAAGCCCTCACGTTCAAACTACTACACAACCATAAGTATAGACATATATACCTATTAGATTTGTTACATATGAGCTCCGATGATATATTGAGCCTAGTGGTGATATATCACAATTCAATAAGATTATATGTATATGATTGATTATGATGATATTTAGACTTCTTTATTTTACTAAGTTTAAGAGCATATTTATGGCATCAAGTGACAATGATCAGTCATGCTGCTAAGGAGCATAGTGGGCTCAAATACATCTAAATTTTGATGAATTTTAAATACCATAAATTTAAACTACATAATATATTTCAAATACATTGTATTTTAAATACAATGATTCAAATATCAAAAAATTCAAAATCCTTAAATTTAATTTATAGCACACTCAAAAATCTATCGATCAAAGAGCCTATTAATAAAAGAGTGTAAACCAAATACATGCATTTTAATTTTTCAGGTATTTGATATGACGTATAACAAATATAAAGTATGTTTTTGAGTTTGCAAAATACTAAATAAGTCATCTTTTAGCAATTCATTTTTTTCCTAAGTTGATTGAATTCCAAATTCATTGCATTACTAAAATGGCTTTGAAGTCTACGCTAACACAAAACCTATGCCGATATATGTTAAAATTTTAAATTAGGCCTAATTATAATCTTAATTAGCAATTTAGGCACGGAAAAAAAAATTAATAAAATAGGCCCAATCGTCCGTTGAATGGACAACTGGCTCATCCTTAATTCAAACGAGAAATCGAAGGCCCCTTCGATTTAGATCCCTTTTTTTCCCTTCTTGCTCTCGGGCTGCTCCGAAAATCATTTCCACCGCTGAATTTCCACCTCCCAAGCGCACCGCCAGCCAAGGGGGAGGTTTCCGCCTGCCAAGGAGGGTGCCGCCACTGGGGACAGCACATTTCATAGTTTTTCCGTCGGTTTAGATATTGTTTATCCTAAATGTTAAATTTGTGGTAGTTCTCGTTATGTATGTCTTTATGTTGTATGATTTGCTTATTTAGTTGTATTGCTAGGCTAGATTTGTGTATTTTATGAATGCATATGTCTTTGCTTTGTGTATTTTATGATTTTTAGTTTTTTTCTTCGTTATTGTGATGTTTAGAGCTTTTTTGATTTGAGCTTGCTGAGTTTTTTTTTTTTTTGTTGTTGTTGTTGTTGGTGTTGTTCTTGGTGTTTCTAATTTCATCTATATGCATAAGAATTATGTGTTATGTATGTAAATTTTTCTTTTTGTTTGGGGCATTTACATACATAGCACACATTTAAAGGTGATTAAGGCCCATAGGTATGGTATCAAGAGTTGTTCAAGGCAAAAATAGTAGAATGCTTGCATGATATATTTGTTTAAGCAGCATATCCACTTTTAAGCTTTAAAGAATAGTCATTTCTTATTCCTAGTGTCATTGTAACTCCTTATTTTATTTTGATTGATTTCAACCTTATTTCCCTTCATCGAATTAATTATATCAATTAGTTATATTTGTATTATTATTTGTGTATATGAATTGAACACCTTAGTCAGGTGAGTCAACCTATTAGAGAGTACACAATTTAAGATCACCCTATACAACATATTTGGTCCTATTTATTCTTTGAACTACCCTTATAGTTGAAATCGTTAGCACCATTATATATTAATATTTCTTATTTTGATCATTACATAACTTGATATCATAGAGTTTATTAAGTTCTTTTACACTTAGTCAACCATTTTGAACCATTTTGACTGGGTGTATTCACCTATACTGGTTCAATCTTTTGAACTAACACTCTTGATATTCTCTTAGATATACTTGTTTGAATGAGGACTTCTCTTAGTTGATTATACACACTATGATATAACCCACTCATAGTATATTGCATTCTTGTAATTATACTTAATACATTCTCTAAGCATGTTCATCTTTTGGATCAATGCTCGAAAAACTTATCAATACCATTCTTGGTTGGGTTTTCACCTAACTGAGCCATATTATTTTAGCAAACTCATTCCATAGCTATGGCCCATAGATTTGTTTATATGATTCACTTATTTAGATGTTATAACTAGAATATGAGGTTTAGTTGTGAAAAAAACAGTGATATGAGGTTTGCAAAATAATTTTGTTAAGTTTGCAAAATAATTTTGTGAATGCATATATTTTGAGTTTATGTTAGATTTATTATTATTTTGTGGTTATAATTACTCTTATTGTATATGTAAGTTTAGTTGTGAAGAGATATTGATATGGGGTTTGAAAAATAAACTTTTTGAGTTCAGAATAATTCCAAGTGAAATGCGAAAGTATACTATATCCTGAATTGAATTTTTTCTTTGACCAGGTTTGATAAAAGATTCTTGGTGTTTAGAGTTGTTGTTTGTTAAAAATGAGTTCAGAAACTGTCTACATAGTTCTATATTATAGCAGCGAACTCAATGTAAGTAACAATTTCATTCCGACTTATATTGGTGAAAAAAATCGTCCAATCCAGATCCCAATGCAGATTAACTTGATGGAGTTACAAAAATGAATTATGAGATCATTGAAGTTAGATCAAGCAAAGTCCTGTGTTAATCTTATAGGCCATTTTCCTATTAGTGTTGGATTCATCGCTATTCATATTAGCGATAATGAAATCTGTGAATCTGTAATCACCGCAGTATGTGTGCTGCCTATTGTAATTTATGTTGAACTTGAGGAACTATAGCGGGAGGAAAGAGAGGTTAACAATATTGAGGAGTGTTATAGAGCTCTAATCAATATAGAGTACATCACATCAGTTTTTTAACTAACTGCTCAAGTGGAAGCGTACGGGTCTGTACCAACAGAAGCTACTTTTTTAGCTGTGACAAGTTTTGATTTTATGGGTAACCCTGAAGGTGATGGTAGTGATGGATATGAGACTATGCCTTCTGTAACAAGTAGCGATGATGATGACGAGGATGGTAGTGATGCAGAGCAGCCTTCTTTAAGAGTCACAGATCCATCTTTCAGGGTCAAAGAGCTTATCAGGGACTACTCAGCAAGTACAAGCCAAACTGAGGAGCACTTATTTTTTAATAATGAGTACATGTGTAGTGTTCAAATAGCTAAAGAATGGGATGAAGAGCTTACATTTGATGAGTCGTCAGATGAGTCAACTTTTGAATAAAAAAATTGCATTCCAGATGAACTACTATAAGGTATATGCTTTCATGATAAGAAGCAGTTGCAGTTTGTTGTTCAAAGTTGGTCTATCATAAATAATGTTGATTATGTGATATACACTTCAAATAAAATAAAGTTCACCATATTGTACAACCAACATGCGAACTAAGCTACACCTTGCATGTGGCTCTTACATGCAAGTTCAAGTAAAAGATTGAGAGGTGCATGGAGAATTGACAGTATTGACTCACCTCATACATGTAGATTCAGTCCTCAATGCTGGGCATAGGTAATATACATCACAATTTATCAGTTATTTTATTCAACTTACAATTATGTATCAACTAGATTTAAAGTTCAAAGAGATTATAGGTCGTATTTAGTCCAAATTTAATATAAGAGTGTCCTATATGAAAGCCTGGGATGTGCGACGTAAGGCACTAAAGGTTATTTTTGGTAGTTGGGAGGAATCTTACCCATCGTTGGAGAGATTCATGTGTGTTGTACTCTCAGCTATGCCATGATCAGTCTACCGAGTGCAATCGATAGAGTCAAATAGATTCTAATGATTATTCTAGTCATTCGAGCCTTCAATTACTGGTTGGCAATACTATCGCCCAGTTTTATGTCTTTATGGGACTTTCCTCCTAAGTAAGTATAGGTGGACTCTATTTAGCACAGTTGGAATTAATGCCAACAACGGTTTATTTTCACCGGCATTCACAGTAGTGGAATCAGAGAGTATTGAGTCATGGTGTTGGTTTCTACGGACACTCCAAGACTTAATTTCATTGATCTGTATTAGAGGTGATTTGTGCATCATTTCTGACAAGCACGCGGGGAAGGTACGAGATTGTAGGAAAATATTACTGTGGGCTGCACATTGCTTTTACCTCAGGCATTTGAGGGAAAATTTTAGAAAGGCAGTCAGGCATTTGAGGGACAACTTGGAGTAGAAGATGTTGATTTCATATGCCGAAAATGTATGTCGCGGGTAATACTGATGATGTCCGTATTTTTAAAAGGTATATGACTGATATCAAGAACATCAAATATGAGGTCTACGATTGGCTTGTATCAAGGGATGTATAGTAGTGATATCTAACCCACGATGATGGCTACATATATGGCACAATGACCACAAATGCAGCTGAATGCTTCAACAACGTACTTAAGCAGGCACATGGCTTGCCAATTCAGATATTGGTCTCTGCAATATACTATAACATAGTCGCTATGTTCATGAAATGCCTTGACTCAGCAACATCACTAGCCAACCAGCACGACTCCATGTTTTCTCCGCGTGCTAAGACAACTCTGTAGAGCAATGAACATGAGACAATGAGATTTCCTGAGCCAGTACAATAAACAGTAATGAGTACCAAGTGTTTGACAACACCAATAGAACCTACAATGTTGAGTTGTATCAAAACCATATTTGTAGATGTACATGCAAACAACCACAAGCTTATCACATACCCTGCCCTCACGTTATTTCTGTGTTAGGACATCGACATCTAAGCCACGTTCATTACGTATTGGCCTACTACACTTTAGAGTATTACTGCAAAATCTACCAGGGAGCATTCCATATCATCCCTGATCATGATAAGTGGCTAGAACATATCCCTGCTAAGAACTACCCAGAGTAATATCCACCAAATATCAAGAGAAAGTTCGGTCGACCACATTCAAATAGATTCAGAAATACTATGGATGAGAATACTACAAGAAGTAATAAGATTTGTAGTGTATGCACAAATATTGGGCATAACAGAATAATGTGTCCACGAAGCTCGACGTCGTGGGATATAATCTTGTTCACTTACTTTTCAATTGTTGTGATGGTTATGTCTATTTTTTAAGTTATTTGTACTTTCTGTAAACTGATTATTGTTAGTTTGTAGTAATGTTTGTTAGTATATTAATTTGTGCTTCCTTTAAATTGACTTTCGATGGGTTGTAGCAAGTCATGTTTATTTTTTTGGAGCTATTTTGTGCTTTCTGTAAACTGGTTGTTGTTAGTTTGTAGCAAGAGATATTTGTTAGTATAGCAATTTCTGCTTCCCCTAAACTGACTTTTGATGTATTGTAGCAAATCATGTTAATTTTTTATATTATTTGTGCTTCCTGTAAACTGTATATTATTAGTTTGTAGCAACTTATGTTTGTTAATATAATAATTTTTGTTTCTCCTAAACTGGCTTTTGATGGTTGTAGCAAGTCATGTTAGTTTTTTTATGTTATTTATGCTTCTTGTAAAATGTCTGTTATTAGTTGGTAGCAAGTCATGTTTGTTAGTATAGTAATTTCTATTTTTCTTAAATTGGCTTTTGATGGGTTGTAGCAAGTCATGTTTATTTTTTTTATATTATTTGTGTTTCCTGTAAACTGTCTGTTGTTAGTTTGTAGCAAGTCATGCCTTTTTTTTATGTTACTTGTGCTTCCTGTAAACTGCCTGTTGTTAGTTTGTAGCAAGTCATGTTTGTTAGTATAGTGATTTCGCTTTCCCTAAACTCGCTTTTGATGGGTTGCAGCAAGTCATGTTTATTTTTTTATGTTACTTGTGCTTCCTATAAACTGTCTATTGTTAGTTTGTAATTTTTTATATATATGTGCTTCATGTCAGTTGACTGTTGTTAAGTTGTAATAAATTTAAGTTCATTTTTTTCCTAATAAGGATGTTGTTATTTCCATACTGTAAATGTATTATTATTTTTGTTCTGACAAAATTATTATAGGAATGATGTCTACCGAAGAAGGTGCTCGCCCCGCACGCAAGAGGTGAAGACGAGCAGAGGAGACTGTTGTGGACTACGACCTTCCACCGACTGAAGTTCACCCTAGTATACGCATGTGGTCGAGTAGCAAGACATCCCGATTTAGTAAGGTTTTAGTCAAGTGTATATGGATTGTCCTTACGATTGTTGAACTACAATTCACCTGTAGGTTTTGTTCTTGATGTTGCATCTCATTTACTTATGTTCAAAGAATGACCAGTAAACTATCCTAGATTTATGACCTCTTTATGAGCAGCTGTATTATATTATGTTTCTCAGATGCAGTACATTCGCTTAGGTCATCACTTGCTCACAGCATTCATAGAACGCTGGTCTTCGTAGATAAATTCATTCCACTTGCCCATTGGAGATATGACGATCACCTTGCAAGACGTTGCTATGATCCTGGATGTTCATATAGATGACATGCCTATTGTTGGGAGGAATGTTGTTGGTGGGGGCAAGCGATGGGCATCTTGGCCAGATTATTGTGATGAGTTGATAGGAGCACATATAGAGATGCATACTGTATATCACGATCTGATCCAGCCTCATATCACATCGGAGTTCAGAATGAGGCAAGCGCATGCACAAACTTATTTGCCCCTACGGTGGTTGTGTTGGACGTATTATAAGGATTCTTACTTAGATCTCCCAAAGTTCTGGTTTACTATGCATATCAGAGCATACATACTATTTGCTATTTTCTTATGCTAGACACATCTTATTCAGAGATTCATCTGCAGTATCTGCCCCTGCTGGAGGATGTTGACACATATAGAGAGTTTTCATTAGGATCAGTTGTGCTTGCTCATTTATACAAGGAGCTTCATGAGGCAAAGAAGTCGAAGCGCACGAATATTGATATTTGCCTATATTTACTGTAGGTATGGGCGTGGGAGCACGTTCATGTAGGCAGATCGACGTTGCATATTCCATACCCTATAAACATAGATGAGCTGAGTATGGGATGTCGTTAGACTGAAGGGTATGTCTGAGAGATGACGCCAGCCCACATCAGAATCTACAGAGATGAATTAGATGGCCTACTGCAGAGTCAGGTGCGTTGCTTTGTAAGTTTATTTTTTGGTTCATTATTGCATGTAGACAACAAAGTTAATATTTCTTTCAAACAATACAAGTGATTTGGGAGCCATACAAAGTTCAGATCCATGCACGTGTCGCAGATGTATGCTTATGTGGGGACGAGATATGGCTAGCTAGAGTACCATTGATTAGTTTGAAAAGAGTTGAGTGGCACTCACCCGATCGTGTGCTCAGGCAGTTCGGCCTTCCACCTATGACTGAGTTAGCATCGATAGATTCTGCTTTTGTGCGAGTGGATGATCAAGGGAAAGCCGATGTGGATTGGGTCGATTACCACTAGACGTACATTGCACAGTGGGAGAGTAGACATGATTTAGTTGTGGTGATAGACTCTTCTCAGCAGGGGGGGAGCCAGCCATTAACCGATACATGAGATGGTATCGGTCTTGCTTCACTCTACATGCTGAAGACACATACAATTCTTCCAGACACTTATTACCCTTGAGCACCGGAGACCAACTTATGGTAATGTCTCATTTCATCACGCAATAATAATTTTTTTTATTGATTCCATCATAATTAAAGTTCTTTCAACGCAACGTGAGCACATCCTGAATACCGATGACATATTCCAGTGATATTTTGGGAGGGATGAGGATACATAGTTTCAGCAATCAGTCAACGAATATGAGGGGTTATGCGGGGTAACATGCATATTTCGACTGATAGGACATATTCAGTACTTTCATCGTGGAGCGGCGATGGATGTTGGTCCATCATCTCTACCAATGGTCGAACCGATATACATTCACACTGCCATAGTTTCATAAGAAGCTATGTGGACGCACTAGTGGCGACCAAGCCCTCCTACATATGGGCCTCGGTCATTACATATGACACCCCCATATGGAGTGTACCATGATTTCTCTCTCCCTACGCAGTCTTCAATCTATGTACCTAGTGCTACACACTTGGGTTACTCGCAACAACCCTCGGAGTAGGTTGAAGAGGAGGAGCAGCATCAGGAACATCATCTATGAGATCACACAACCACACCACCCATTACACGCTTAGTGATGTGATTCCCACATGTGCATCGTCGAGATAGTCGCACTATTATCTTCCGTCGATAGTGGATGACATTTTATTATATATGTATTTCTCTTATTGTAGTAAAGCATTTCGATGAAGTGTTTTCTTGTTTTGGTTACCATATTTCATAAATCAGCTTTAAATTCATATATTTTTGTGCTAATTTTTTTTATACAGTTTTAAGTGTTTACAAGAAGTTATACCTTGATGTATGTTTTTTAGTGATGATATTCCCTTTGTTAATAAGATTATAGAAGGTGTTTGTTTGTATTGTGAGCTAGTTTGAGTTGGCTTGTTATCATTGTTTGAAAATGGTTGTATTCATACTACTAGCACATTGATTTCTCTTATGTGAATGTAATTAATATGAATAATTATCTCCAAACAATAAGAGTAATAGGATATCAACACCTGTTCATATGTTATGTCTCTTAAAAATTTGTTAATTGCACTTCATTAAGAGGGTTTATTTAGAGTGAGTTATTTGTGTGTAATTATTCATTTTGCAAAAACTATTACGTATCAGACCACAATCGTAATTTTTTATCAACATGAAAGTTCTGGGAATTTCATTACGATTCCAACGATACTGCTCACTGAGACACCTTGGATGAGTCCGACAAAGCAAAATAAGGCTAGCAAAATTTCATGTCCCATTTTATGCGTATTCAAAAAATCGCAGATCGAGATCGGATGAGTCCGATACGGGTAAAATAAGGCAGCTCCAAAATTTCGGGGTGCTGTTTTAGGCGATTCCCAAAATTGTTGTGAGAATAGCGTAATTTTGATCAACATAAAATTGTGAAAAATTTTGTTACGATTCCAAAGATACCGCTCTCAAACCGGATGAATCCAAACGGAAAAATCGGCTACTCTAAAATTTCATTGTTGCCGCAGCTTTTTGCGATATTCAAAAGGTGCCGAGTATCGAGCCACAATCGTAATTTTTTATCAACATAAAGGTTGTGGGAAATTTTATTACGATTCTAACGATACCAAGTTGCTGATTCCATTAATGAATCATACAGCAAAATCCAGCCTACCCCGCTTAAAAAAAATCGAACGGACGACCGACGCTGGACGCCATGGCGTCAACCCACGCGTTGGCAATCGTCCGTTCAACGACTGGGCATATTTTATTAATTTTTATTTTGATGCTTAAATTACTAATTAAAATTATAATTAAGCCTAATTTAAAATTTTAACCTGCCAATATACCTAATAATTCTAACCTCGTGCTAGTGATCCTGGCTCCTATTCTCATGGCTCACATCATCCTTAAGCTTAAGCACCACGCCTCACCTGACGAGATCGACCTGTCAAGCATACTATTCCCCGTTTTTCATAGCATCATCTCGAAACATTAAAATGTAATGATTTTATTTGTCAATCATGTGAAACTAAAAAAATTCATTTTGTCCATTTATTTTACTTATTCTACATCCAATCAAATAAAATTAACAAATAAAAAATTTACTTTACTCAATTTATACTTCATTAGAAATTTATATAAAAAATATTTCTATTTCTACCATATTATAAGCCCTTTTTGAGCAATTTCAAAACATTCACATAATTTTAATTAGATTTTTAATTTTTGTCTATTATTTTTCATCCTTCAACTATCTAAACATAATATTTTACTAGCTAAAACTCTTCTTCTCTAATAGGTAAGCTTGTTTGACGCTTTAAGAGAAACTAAGCAAATAGATCTTATGCTTAAGGGACCATTTAGTTAGATGTACTTGTGTGTATTGTGGATGCAAAAGATTTCATAAATTTGATATTTGATTTGAAGAGTTTAAAATGCAATATAAAAAATTTCAGGGAATTTGTAATTATTCATATAATTTAATTTTTGGCGTATTACAGACTCATCTGATTTTGATTGAGTTTTGAAAATATCAAGGTCTTGGCCATTGCAACCAACCACTGTGGGCCTCATCATGTCTTCAACCACCAATCACCACACGCTGTAGATCACTGCCGTTGCTGGTAGCAGCTAAAACCAATAACTACTAATTCCTACAACCTGCCATTACCGTTGAGCACCGTCATCATCGTCATTGTCACCGACCAATCATCATTGCCACCATTGTCACTATTGTCACCCATCAACTACTAATAATCACTATCATTGTAAGTTAAATTTTATGTTATTTTTTAATTTTATATTTAATTAAATAATTTTAATTATTTACAATACTTCATATTTGTTTGACTCTGAATTTATTTTTAGCCACCAATCACCCCTAAGCCAAAAGTGAATTTAAGCTATTAGATTGATACGAAAAGGATAAGCAAGTTTTTAAGTAGGAATTACGCACTTAATTATAAGCAAATTAATAAATAAGTAGGTTTGTTAGAATAATTAGAAATTAATAGGATTAGTAAATGATATGATGATTACACAATTGACAGTGATTGCGACATTGACTAATTGAAGCATTCAATTCCACCACGAGTCTGAGGTCAAGCATGATTGCGATTATAATATCAATAAGTTAATTATTGTATTAAAAAGACACAAATGACAGTAATGACACATCATCGTGATGTAGTAAGATGATAATGACATTTAAATTTTAATTATGATGATGAAATTAATGATAATTAATTTTATTTTAATGTGATATACTTCTCAAAATACGACCAACAAAGACAAATCTTGACGTCGAAATGATACGATTTTGAATAAACCGAATGGTGATCAAGACTTAAAATATCATCGGAATCTTTACATCAATTAAATCCCAAAACTTTCCTCAAATATGGAGTATTTATACAAATCGAAGGCTCGACGAAATGGATCTAACGAGCCTAAGATCTCATAATTGACTTCATTTGGGCATCCAAATGCTCAAAATACATCAAATGATCAAGGATTCATCCCGAGCCGTCCGATCGAGGGGACGGGCTTTTATGAATTTACAAGAATACCCTCCCATCTATAAATGACCTTCATTCCTATAAGGGAGGCCAAGTGAAAGAAAGGAAAGTGAAGAGGAAATCAACAAGTGAAGAAGAAGCCACCGCCGACCGTCAACCACCACCGGCCACCGCTGCCGATCCTTGCGCCACACCGCAAGCAAGAAGAGGAAGAGTCCAAGCAAGGAAGAGAAGAACCCGAAAGCAAGAAGAAGAAGAGTCCAAGCAAGGAAGAAAAGGAAGAGTCAAAGGGAAGAAGGAAAAGCTTGAGGAGAGAGAGAGCTCAAGATCCTCCAAGCAAGATCGACCCCAAGATTGCACTCGCCGGCTGCCATCAACCATCGCCACCGCCACCGCCGCCACTAATTGTACAGATTCTCCGGTTACCCCATCTCCACCATCATTACAACTCGATCATTACAGTTATTCCTCTCATATGTAATTCAATCCATCGGGAAGATTTTGTACTCAAAGATACATAGTGGAAGCTTTTATCGGCTAGCCCCGTATTTTTTTCCCTCTTTCGAGGTTTTCCACGTTAAAAATTCGTCTCTTATTCGCTTTAATTACCCGCGGTGTTTGACTTCACAACAAGGCAAGGTAAACTTTCACTCTACCGCTGACGGTTTTCAAAGACGCAGTCATGGCTCGGATGGATTCCCATTATTTCATCTCAGATGACGACCAAGTTTCCAATAAGATCAAAACCACCATCGAGGTGGAGCATTTCAAGCTTTTAAAGAACGCAGTTTAAGAATGAATATTCATCAAACTTTGTTCCTTCGATTCTCGCCAACTGGGGCAACTCTTAATCTCAAAAATAAGCAAGTCAAAGAACAAGGGCAAAGATCAATATAACTCGCTTTTCAAACTATTCGACCTTCCATACGGGTTAACGCCATCGAAGAAACACCCGACTAACAACCCAGATAGTCAAAACGCCCGGTGGACTTCCCGCTTCTTCCATACGTTAACGCCATCGAAAACACTGACTAACAACCAGAAAGGTCAAAACGTCCTTGTGGACTTCCTGCGATCTCTTCCATACGGGTTAATGTCATCGAGCAAAAGCTCTGACAAACAACCCAGGAAAGGTCAAACGTCCTTGGTGGACTTCCTGCGATCTCTTCCATACGGGTTAATGTCATCGAGTAAAAACTCTGACTAACAACCAGAAAGGTCAAAACCCTTGGTGGACTTCGCGATCTCTTCCATACGGTTAATGTCATCGAGCAAAGCTCGACAAACAACCCAGAAAGGTCAAACTTTGTACCCACTCCGCACAGGTTAATGTCATCGGATAACACTCTGACAAACAACCTCGGATGAGTCAAAATCATCGTCGCGGTCACCACTGCTGACTACCATCGGTCAGCTGCCGACCATCGCCGCAATCTCCGCGGTCATCACCATTGTCGCGGTCATCCGCTCGATTACTGACGCTGCCACCGTCGACAACTGTTAATTGCTGCCGCTGACCACCCCTGCTTGCCGCCAACCATATATGGTCACTGCCGCTACTACTGCCGCCGGTACTGCCTATCGCCGGATCGCCATCACTATCACTGGTCATCGCCACACGTCGCTCACTGCCGCTACCATCGCCGATCATCGCATTTGCGCTGGTCATCCGCGCGACTAATCGACGGCGCCATGCCGACTACCTCAACGGATTCAATTTGACCTCTTCCATACGGGTTAAGCCATCGAGTAAAAACTCGACAAACAACTGAAAGGTCAAAACGTCCTGTGGACTCCGACCTCTTCCATACGGTTAACGCCATCGGTAAAACTTCGACTAACAACCCAGATAGGTCAAACGCCTGTGGACTTCACATCTTCCATACGCAGCCATCGTAAAACTCGACTAACAACCTCTGATAGGTCAAAGCCCTTGGTGGACTTCCGCGACTCTTCCATACGCTCATCGAGTAAAACTCGACTAACAACCTGTGATAGGTCAAACGTCCTTGGTGGACTTCCCCTCTTCCATAGTGTTGGCGACTAATATTCCGACCAATAACCAGAAAGGTCAAAACTTTGTACCAATCGTGTTAATGTCCGGATAACACTCGACAAACAACCGGATGAGTCAAAATCTCGCCGATTCAATTATATCCATAACGTGTTAACGAGATCAATTATCAACTGTTGACTATCATGCATCTTTCGCCGGTACCACTATACGGCCACTCCGCTTAACTACAACGCTTGATTACCGCCGCCATGCCGCTGACCACCCTGCTGCCGCCAACCGCTATAACTGCCACCACGGCCATCGCCCAGTGGACTTCCCGACCTCTTCATAATGTTAACATCATCGGTAAACACTCAAATAACCCAGATAGTCAAAACGCCCTTGGTGGACTTCGATCTCTTCCATACGCAATGTCATAAGCTCGACGAACAACCCAGAAAGGTCAAAGCGCCCTTGGTGGACTTCCCGATCTCTTCCATACGCATGTCATCGAAAGCAAAGCTCGACAAACAACCTGTGAAAGGTCAAAGGTCCTTGTGGACTTCCCACCTCTTCCATAGTTAGCGAAATAATATTCACCAATCAGAAAGGTCAAAACTTTGTACCACTCCGCAGTTAATGCCATCGATAACACTCGACAAATAACCTCGATGGTCAAAAATCTCCCGATTCAACTATATCTCTAACGTCGGAGCTGTCATTGCCGACCACCGTCGGCCGCCAACCACTACAGCTGGTCACCGCTGCTAACTCGGCCATCGCCCCGACTACCGCTGTTTGCCATCGCTTACCATCGCCGGAATCTCGGCCACCACATCGCCGCCGGTTATCCTCGGCCACTCATCGAAAGCATCTACCGCTCTCCGCGGATCGCTTCCTAACCCGGACGGTCGACGCGGTGAACCGAACCACGACGATACCGTGTGATCGCCTCTAACCCGGACGGTCCGACGGAAACCGGAACCACGACATACCGCCTGACGCCTCTAACCGGACGGTCGACGCGGTGAAACTGAACCACGACGATACCGCGGCCGATCCTCAACCCGGACGACGTGGTCGGAAACCGGAACCACGACATCGCGCTGATCGCTTCCTAACTCGGACCCCGACGGAAACCGGAACACGCATGCACCGCGCTTGATCGCCTCCTAACCCGACGGTTCGACGTGGGTGAAAACCGGAACCACGACGATACCGTGGCCTTGGCTCCTAACCTGACGATCCGACGGACCAAGAACCGGACGAGGCCGGAACCGGAACCACGACGCATGGGCCTTGACGCCCCAACCCGCATAACGACGGCCGAACCGGACGAGGTCGGAAACCGGAACCACGACGCATGCGGCCTCGACCGCCCTAACCCGACGGCCCGACGGGCGAACCGGACGAGCGGTGAAACCGAACCACGACGATATCGCGGGCCTTGATCGCCTAACCTGACGCTCGACGGGGCGAACCGGACGAGGCCGAACGGAACCACGCATCGGGCCTTGATCGCCTTCAACCTGACGATCCGACGACAAACCGACGGGTCGGAAACCGAACCACGCATCGTGGCCTTGATCGCCTTCAACCCACGATCCGACGACCGGAAGCGACGAGGTCGAGAACCGAACCACGACGATCAGGCCTTGATCGCTTCGACGCTCTTGACGCTTCCAGGACCCTCACTCAAGAAGAAAGGGAGAGGGGAAAGGTGTGCCTCTCCCTCTCATCCTAGGGGGGTATTTATAACCCCCCACAGGGGCAAAAGGGTAAAAATCTCTCAAAAATAGCTCAAAAAACGGCTCAAAAATGGCACAAAATGTCTCAAAAAATGTCTCAAAAAACGGCTCAAAAACGGCACAAAACGGCTCAAAAAACGGCTCAAAACCCTTCAAATTCTGGCTAGCGATACAAGGCTGCTAGACAAGGCTGCTGGCTACGGACCATTTCGACCATCGCCTGGCCAATCTGACTGCCGGCTGACACTGACCGTCATGACAACCGACCCAAGGACGGACCAACCCATGACCCATAATTCGCGACCACGGACGCTAATTGCCCGCTCATTCATGACCGCGGCTCATGTTCATGAAGGCTACGGGCGCCGACGACGCTCGGCGCACAGGCTAACGTGCCGACGGGCGCCGGCGCCCGCGGTCTAAACGCTCAAAAAAACTTCGTGAGTATCCAAATAGCTCCATAACCTCAAAATCTCATGCCAACGGCTACATCTTATTCCATAATCATAATTTTGTATTTTATGATGGTTTATTCTCTCAAATTATAATCATGTTCGACGTTGTTGAAGAATTCGTTATTTTCGAAAGCATTTGACACGTATATTTTTTGGATGATTAATGTCATCCAAAAATAGGCAATCGATATGGCTCTCAAAATATGACTAGTCAAAGCACAAATCTTGATGTCGAAATATGATTTTGAGTCAAAACCGATCGAGATCAAGACTTAAAATATCATCGGAATCTTTGGGACATCAATTAAATCCCAAAAGCTCTCAAATATGGAGTATTTATAGTCAAATCGAAGGCTCGACGAGCCGGATCTAACGAGCCTAAGATCTCAATTCGACTTCATTTGGGCATCCAAATGCTCAAAATACATCAAATGATCAAGGATTCATCCCAGCCGGCCCGATCGAGGGGAGTGCTTTACATGAATTTACAAGAATACCCCTCCTCCCATCTATAAATAGACCTTCATTCCTCACATGGGAGGCCAAGGGGGAGGCCAAGTGAAGAGCCAAGTGAAGAGGAGTCAAACAAGTGAAGAAGAGGAGCCACCGCCGACGATCCACCACCGCCACCGCCACCGATCCTTGCCGCCAAATCAAAGCAAGGAAGAAGAGGAAGAGTCCAAGCAAGGAAGAAGAGGAAGAACCCGAAAGGAAGAAGAAGAAGAGTCCAAGCAAGAAAAAAAGGAAGGCAAAGAAGAAGAGAAAAGCCCAAGTGAGGAGGAAGAGAGAGCTCTGAAGCTTGAAGATCCCCCAAGCAAGATCGCACCCCAAGCAAGATTGCACTCCGGCGCCATCAACCATCGCCACCCCACCGTCAGCCACTATACCTCAGACTCATTAAGTTACCCGATCTCCACCATCAAGAATAATTACAACTGATCATTATTACGCTTGTTATTCCTCTCATATGCAATCAGAATCGTTATCGAAGATTTTGTACTCAAACGATACATAGTGGAAGCTTTTATCTAGCCCTCGTTTTTTCCCCTCTTTCGAGGTTTTCCGTTAAAAATTCCTTGCTCGCTTCTTTAATTACAGTGTGTGTGTGACTTCAACAAGGCTATGAAACTTTCACTCACCGCTTAATGGTTTTCTAACGAACAATAAGTATTAGGTTTTCTTTAACATAGATTAATTAAATTATAAACCGATAAGATTAATCATAAAAATGAGTTTAATTATTTTTAAAGGTTAAGATTATGAAAAGACAAGCTTAACTATGGGCATAAATTTATAAAATTAAAGATAATTTAGAATATGTTTGAAATAGTTGTATTTTTTTGAGAAGCTGATTATAAAACTGTTATAGAGAAAATAGTTTTTTTAAAAAGTTATTATCGATATTATAAATATTTATTTTTTGAAAATTTTAAATAATAGTTTTCTTACCGTCATTATATTCTAACAACTCTAGTTCTTAAAAATAAATTTTTTTCACAAATTTTTCTGAAAAACTTTAAAAGTTAGTTGATTGATTTCAGAAAATGGTCTCAAATACATCCTAAATTTATTTGATATATTTATTTTTAATTTAAATCTACCTAATTATTATTTGAAATGAATTTGAGTTCTTAAGCCCTAATAAGCTCACCGTCATTCAACTTTATTTTATGTCTGCTTGAAACTTATTTTGAGAAAATCAAGCTTAAATTCTGTTGGCTTAAGAATGGCAAAATGGGTTTTGATTAGGCTTTTGTGTATTTTAAGCTCCAACATATTTTTGGCCTAGAAAAGGGACATCTCAAGCCTGGGCTTAAAAAAAAAAAAGGGTTCAAAGCTTTTTACTTTTTAGGGTTATGAAAGCTATAAAAAACTGTTCTGTTTTGCTATAGATTTTATTTAGCTAACTTAAGCTATAAAAAGCTGCTCGGTTTGGCTATAGATTTGTTAACCAACTTAAATCGTTTTGCATTTGATTTGAATACAAGATGAATTCAAAAGAATTGATAAAAGGATTACTTTATAGTTGTTTGAGTTTTTTTACAAATACACGACTTTCAGATTTTTTGTTTGGTTGACAAAATAAAAATGTAAATAAAGGTATATCTACGGTGGGGTGCGTTGCTACGACCTATATGGTCGGGTGACCGAAATGGGCGTGGCCGTATGTGACGTGACGGCCGACGCGCCGGCCCGACGCATCACTTTACATTTATGTATTTGAATTCACCTGTGATGAATTCAAATACACGAAACCTGCCTTTCGGTGTATTTAAATGACCTGGAATTTTATTTTACTTTAACCAAATCTTGAAATGCGTATTTGGAATGAAGTATATTCCAAATACACGCTACTAAACTGCCCCTTATACTTGATGCTTATTGAAACCATAATTTGTTAAACAATCAATAAAGGTGTCGTGAGTTGGGAGAGTTAAGTTTGAATTAAAACCATTTAAGACCCCAAGCCAAATCTAACAGCTATATGTTACTTTTAATAAGCCTGAAGAAAGTTTAAGTTCTATTTTTTTTAAAGTCAAGCTTAAGCTTAATATAGTGAAGCACCTAAAAAAAAGATTAATGCTATTTTTTATTTCTTTTTATTTTGCCTCCTATTTTTGCATTGACTTTTATCCCTCACTTAATTGCTTATTGTATTTAACATTATGATCTTGTATTCTTGTGCGCATTGTCCTTCCATCCACTAATTCTATATGATGATCGTACCACAGTACCATTTGACAAGATGAGATGGCAATATTTCAGTTGTATTTTAAAGAATTTGCGGTTGAAAAAATTGTCTTTTCTAACTTGACCTCTTGATCGTTGATAGTAAAAAGCGATTTGATTTTTTTATAAAATAAAAAAAAATTGTATACTAATCTTAAACTTCATACATTAGTTTCTTCTTCAGCAACTTTGCCATTACTTTTTCATACAGCTATAATTGTCTCAAACAGATCATAATTTTGGACTCAACTTATTTGATCTATGAGACTGATCTAATTTGACTATACAGGTACTATTACAAATTTTAATTGATTCATCTACTCAAAATGAAGTCAAAATATTTTTTTTTCTTGATGAATTTGTTTTGGAAAGTCCTAATTTTAATTCTTTAGTTTTAAATTCATGCAAAAAAAAAAGTTTATTCAACATTACATTTAAATTATTGCTAATTATGACACCAAGAACAATGAAGAAGAGCTTACAATTAATTTTTCTAAAGAAGAGTCATAATATTCTCATCATAATATTAAAGCTCATTGTTAGGAGCTTTTTGGAGAAAAAATTTCTAAACAATGTCATTCTCTTCAGCCAAAATAGAATTTGGAAAGCTTACAAGTACAAGTTCTCTATCTTTGCTACAAGCGCAGCACGTACTGGCATTTGACCAGAAATCCTCAGGTCTATATCTGTTATCTGTCGTTATCCGTTTATTTTAATTACCTGTTGACTGACGTGGGAGCCGTGGCTGACCCGTTAATGAACTGTTTGACGTGGTTCTGGGCCCACACGGAATTTGACCAGAAAGCCTCTCGTGCATGGCTTCCATTGAGGACTTACATGATTGAATTTAAAACGAATTTTTTTAGCACAAATTAAATATTTTTGAACTAAAAAATTTTAAACTATTTTTAAAATAAGAGATTTACATACATACCACACAATTCTTATGTATTTATAAATCTAACCGCTAAATTTTAATTTTTTACATATATAACTGTTCAATATTTAATATCATATCAATTATTATTATGTATTTCACACAAACTGAATATTTAAACCAGACTTTTCCTACTAAAAAAAGATTTCACTGTAAAAGTAAGTGGTATTTTTGATGTAATAAAGATTTAAGTGTTATTTAAGAAAAAAAGTTAAAATATAAACGAAAAGAAATATATGTATAAAACCCCAAAATATTTTTATTTTAAATATAAAAAAATATTAGATAAATAAATATTTAATTTTAAATATTAGATATATAAATGTATAAAATTATGTGGTATAACAGCTAAGCTTCTATAATTATTTATAGAATATCTTAGTGTCAAAATCATATTAACATATATGCATGAAAAAGTGTATTTTACTTTTGCAAAGTGAATATTTGTGATATTTTGATATGATGTTAAAATTTTTAATGTTATACAAGCAAGTATATAAAATAATGGTATGGTATGTAAATCCTCAAAAAAAATTATTTGCATTAGATAAGTTAAAATTAGTAATAATAAGTTTGATATGACTTAGAAGTTTGATTATTGAATAAGTAAATGCAAAAAAAATTGGTATTAGATATGCAAAAACATAAATATTTTATAATATGTATGCAAATCCCACCTTTTTAATGTTTTTGATAATTCAAGTTAAATTAAGCCTAATTTATTTCTACATAAGCTTAATCCTCCAAGAGAGAAACTTTAGCCATTTGGTTTATCTTAACTTATTTCAAAAGTGCTAAGTATGAATTCTAATTGTATTAACTTATATTGGATAAGATTTAATTTTAATTTTGAAAGATTAGAGACTACGAAATTGAGATTCATTCATAGTTAATTGTAAAAATTATGATTACATAATTCAATTTACACTTAATTTATCAAAAATTGAGATTATCAAACTCAAGATTTATTGAATTTAAGCTTATAGACCGCCATATTAAAGCATTATATAAAGAGATGATTATATTATATTTAACAACTGCAATAATAGCTCATAAAAGAAAGAATGATAGTTAGCTAATATTGATAATTTTAAAAGTAATGCATAATAAAATTTCAATCAAATAAGAGCTTCCAAAGAACAAATGAGTCTTACATTCTAGACAAAAATTCATATTAAAAGAGTAATATAATAACAAGATAATATTTGTTAAATTTGCTACTGATATACTATAATATTATGAAGTCTTAGCTAATATTTACTATTGATGAGTTACAATTGTCATATAATTTTTTTTTTGGACATTTGTGCAAATATATAAAATTCACACATGTGCAGACAACATGTGCGAGGATTAACCATAATCTCTTGAAAGTCTCAAACCACTCTTAAGGTACAGTTGTTACATAGTTCAAAATTCAAACACTATCATTAAAGTAGTGCATTATAAATTTAGATTTATTAGAAGATTCTTAAATATGAAGTCTAATTTCATTAACTTATTGAGAAATAGACAAACGAAGAGAATATATACTTTGATAATTAATCTAACTCTTAAATGATCTGATTTAATATCAAATTATTAATCTATTTCTCAATAAGTAGCCAAAGTTAAACTATGGTATTATAATAAGCAAACAAATAATGAAATCACTATTTAATTATTGAAATTAATTTATTATTTAATAAATAAAATATTATCCAAAATCGGGTGTGTAGTCCGATAATGTCTTAATTTTGATATTTAATCTATAAAATTATTATATATAATAAAGGAACTTTCTATTTCTTCTTTTCTAACAATTATTTTGCTGATTATATATAAATATTTTTTTATAAATTACAATTATTGTAATTATCAACCTTATTTAATTCTATTATTTATAAATCAAATCACATAGCATACTATTTATGTACAATAAAAAAATCATAATTTAATTTTAGAAACCCATCTTAATAAAAATTAGTTCCGGTTGTTTTATTATACTTTTTATAACAAATATTTCCTTTATTTTATATTATTTATAATTTAAAATCACAAGACATACTATTTATATATAAGGGAAAAAAAAAATCAAAGTATGTTATAGTGCAAAATTAATCAAATATGATGACATTGTTGAATGAAGATTTTAAATAAATTTATTTTTTTTTGGGCACCAAAAAGTGCTGATAGTACAAATTTGACTAATTGATATTGTCTTATTAATAAACTCTTCTAAACGAGCGCCTTAGCCTTACTTTCTTCTACTGATTGAATCAACTTTGTTCAAATAAATAATAATAAGAGACTTCTACAAAGTTTGAAATGCTCCACTATATATATATATATATATATATCCAAATTTATGATATAATAGATTAATCAAAATATTATGCTTATTACGTGTGGAGGCAAATGAGGGAGTACAATTAAAAAATTATTAGGGCATCTATATATTATCTTAAGTTATATTTGATGGATATTGATCCATTAATATATTAACCTAGGTCGAATTTTGGCATCATGTTATAATAGTTAATGCATCTTGTTGTAATAATATCAATTTTTTTAATAATTGAAAACCAAATCGGTAGAGTGAAAGTTCTTTAGCCTGTCGATTAGTACACACATGTAATTAAAGAGCAACAGATACCCGAATTTTAACGCAGAAAACCTCAAAAGAGGGGAAAACCACTCCAGCCCAAGAAAAAGCTTCCACTATGTATCTATTTAGTACAAAGTCTTCCCGATACGGATATGAGAGAGGAATAACAATTGTGTAACAATGATCAAGTTGTAATTGTCACTGATGGTGGAGATGCTGGGTAACTTCTGGTGGGAATATAGGGTACAATTAGTGACGACGGTGGCCGGTGGTGGTGGTTGATGGTCGCCGAGGAGATCTGCTTTGGGTGCGATCTTGTTTGGAGAATCAAGCAGAGCTCTCTTCTTCCTCACTTGCTTCGGACCTTCCTTTTCTTCCTTGTTTGACTTTCTTTTTTTTCTTCGCTTGACTCTTCCTCTTCTTCCTTGTTCTGGACCCTTCTTCTTCCTTTCTTGGACTCTTTTTTTCTTCCTTGCTTGGACTCTTCCTCTTCTTCCTTTTGACTCTTCCTTTTCTTTACTGCTTTCCTCTTCTTCTTGTTTCACTTCTTCTTCACTACTTCACTTTACTTCCTCCTTTGGTGTGAGGAATGAAGGCTATTATAGATGGGAGGAGGATTCTTGTAAATTCATGCAGTCACCACTCTCCTCGATCGGACGGCTCGGGATGATTCCTTTGATCATTTGATGTATTTTGAGCATTTGGATGCCCAAATGAAGTCGTAATTAAGAGATCTTAGGCTCATTAGATCCGGCTCGTCGAGACGCTCGATTTGACTATAAACATCTCATATTTGAGAGCTATTTTGGGATTTAATTGATGTCCCAAATATTTCAATGATATTTTATTGATCTTTTTGACTCAAAATCATATAGCTTTCGACATCAAGATTTGTGCTTTGACTAGTGGTATTTTGAGAGCCATATCAATAATTATATTTTATATTGACATATTTTATTATTTTACTAACAAATTCATTGGTTAATAGGAAAAAAATATTCATTAGGAATACCGACTTTTGAGCTAATTTAATCACAAACTCACACACACAATGTATGTGTATGGACTTGAATCTAAGACTTTTTAGTTGAAAGCGAAAGCTCTCAATCACTAGGCTAAGATGCCTTACACAACCTTTTAGATTACTTTATCAAGAGGAACTATAAAAATCTCAACTCCATCTACACAAATTTTTTTAAAAAAAAAGAAAAAAACATCAAATAAAAATTGAAAGACTAGAGCCAATAATAAAAGGCATCATTATATTAAGATCTATATATAATTTTTCTTGCAATAAAAATCATGAGGCTTAGAACCAACATTCACCAAGTCAAATTAAAGAGAAATAGAAGGCAAATAATAGAAAACTCTGATGAAGAAAAAAGTTATTTTTTATTTCTCAATGGAGAAGCTCCTCTAGTTGTAAGTGGCTATGCTAAAAGAAGAGTATAAATTCATAAAATATTTACAGGAATTCATATTAAGAGATCCCTTATTTATTTTATTTTTATTTTCTTTTTCAATTTTTATGATTTCTCATAACCAAGGAATGGATAAAATAAGATAAAATGGCCGTATGAATTGTCACATGGAGAATGGCTTTACCAGTATGGGAGATGGGTGTAGTTAATTCATTGCCAAGAGGCACCTGCTAGTTGCCATGGCATAATTACACGCCAAGGAGCCGAGCGGAAATTAAGGTTAAGAGCCCCCATACGAAGAAAGCATGGATATTCTTGTCGCATTATTGTGGCAGTTGAGATTGGTGCAAGGCCAACATTTCTATTGTGAAATGATCGAGCTTGTGTCATAAATTAGCCATATGATAGGTGGAAAAACTTGTTTCCTAGCCATGACAATACTGAGGTCGTCACAACCTCTTTAATGCGCTGAGCCATGGCTATGAGAAAGATGAAGGATGCCAATTATGAGATCTGTGTTGTTATCTGAGGGCTAGAAGAGTGGTAGATCTTTCATATTACCTCTATTAATTTAATATTTTATGCGAATTAATTGAACTTTTATTTAGTGATTTGATTTTTAATGGATAAATACTGTTAATTTGAAGCAAGAGAAAAGTGATTAAAAAATAGCAAAAATTTTACAAGAAAAATCTCAAAAATAAAGAGAAAAACTATGGGATCTGACATAATTAAAATAATCAATTATATATTTGAAGCTTTAAAGTTGACTCTTCTCCAAAAATTGGGGAAGATGAGATTAAAAAGTTTGAAATACTCATTTTCTCTTATTTGTTGTACAACAATAAGAGCCAGAGAATGTGGGTGTGCCCGGCCGGGAACCCCCCGGTCCGGGTTCGAATCCTCTCATGGGAGCTACGAAAAATCAAAATGCGATGAAGTGGGCTGCGATGATTAGCGTGATCCTCATCCACAAGATGGGTGGGGTGCTGGGTGGATACCCATTCCAAAAAAAAAAAAAGAGCCAGAGAATGATAATCAAATTGTGGCAAGCTTCAAGCTTAGATCTTGTTATTACTTTCTTCCTTCATGTCGAAAATGTGCAACTTTTTTGGAAGGGACATTATGATAAATTTAGCTAAATATCAAAACACTCCAACACATAGTTCATATTAATTTTCTCAATAATAATAGATCATTTCTACAGTATTTGAGTGCCAAAATAAGCATAGATTTAAATGATCTTGAGCTCAATGGGTTCTTTTACTGAGATAGCTTATTCACTATAAACATACTATATTTCGATATTATTTGTGTACTCAATTTTTACTTCAGAATTTCTAATAATACTTCAAGAGATTGATTTTAACTTATTTAAATGAAAATATATCTAATTTGTGTTCAATTAATAAATAGACAAATAATGAAACAAAAATCAAAATAAATAATAAAAGATACACAAGGTAGCTCACAATTTGACTCGATCGACTTAGGATTGGGTCTACCATCTTCAGATAAGAGGTTTCATGTTAAATATTATATATACTTTTAATAATTTTGTCATCATAAACCTAAATTTTGAAATAAATATATAGTTTCATGATAAACACATAAATATTTGAATTATCTAAAATAAATAGAAATTTTGAATTATTATTATTATTTTGGTAAAAGGTGTTGAAATAGTCACAAATAAAATAAAAAAGAGAATTTCATAAGCATTTTAATGAGCTATTAGTTAACTATAAAATGACAAACATGCACGTTCATAATAAATCAATTTAGTTTTCAAAGTTGTGTGTATAAGGGAAGCTAATTTTTATTTTATTTAAAATAAGTATAATATAGGCAAGTGTTCCTCAAAATTATAAAAGTATTATTTTAATGTAGGCATATAAACGCCTCAAAATTATTCACATTCAACACAAGCTACTGAAATATATCACAATTATAACCTGATAAAAACTGTAATTATGTTTTGTGGTTTGAATTTTCTTATATTGATGTGAAATTATATAATTAAGCATTAGATTCTCCATCAACTATTAAAAGTCAGAATAAAGAGAAATGTACATATTATAAATAGTTTAGAGAGAAATCACTATTCTTATTTTAATAAAAATATATTATATAAAAAATTAATCAAGTATTATATTAATAACAAAACTAAATTTATTCAGTCTCTCTCTCTCTCTCTCTCTCTCTCTCTCTCTCTCTCTCTATATATATATATATATATATATTTTACATTTTCAGAAGTGTTGATCATTTTTAAGAGTAAGGTCTTTATCATTCAAATTGAGAAGCATTTTCCAAACTTCATTAATTTCAAAAGCTTTAAAAGGCGGACTTATCAACCTCTTGATAAAGAAATTGTCCAAAACCTCCAACAAATAAAAAACAATAAAAATATAATAATTTTAAAAATGGGTAGGATTACAAAACTGACCTATTTACCGAACACTAGTTAGTTGCCCTAATTTCAATCCATTTGCCTTTACTTCTTGTCTAGCTCGTTATCTTAGAGTGGTCAAAATTTCAAATAATTAAATAAATAAATAATACTTAAAATTACTATATATATATTTATAAATAATTAGTAAAGTAATATCACTAAATTTATAAGAAAAAAATAGTCATTTAAGAGTAATGAATTAAATTGATTTATTTGGAGAGGGATTGATTTTATAAAATGCAAATTGAAGGTGCCCAAAATATTTTTAAAAAATATTTTTTAATAGAAAAGAAAAAGAATTTGAGGGCCCTCACACATCAAAGAAGGTCGGCCTCTCATTGTTCGAAAAGTTAATAAAGGAAGATGCTATGATTATTAAAATTAGGTGTAATTAATTAGGATTACAGCCTAAACGTATGTATGGCGAAAAAAATTTAACTAATATTAAAATTAAAGGGAACAATATGTCATAATAATTAAAATTATATAAAAATATTTTAAATATAGTTTATTATATTTTAAATTATTGTAAAAAGTTTTAGAAATTTAGAGAATAATATTTATAAGATAGAATAATAAGATATTTTTATTATAAATAATTAAAATTATTAAAAATTATAATTAAATTTATAAATTTAGAATTGATAATAAAATTTATTCATTAAAATTATTAAAGTATAATATATGTATAACTTAAGTAATTAATTTAATTTTTTTAATTAAATGATTTATTTTTTATTATTTTTAATATTTTATCTATTTAATTTATATACATTATTTTTAATTATTATTATAATGTCGTGTCTAATGTGTATCCTTGTCCTGTATTTTTAAAATCATAGGTAAGAGGTAAAGCTATCTTTAAGTAATAGTAATAAACAAAAAACACAAATAAAGAAAATAATACTAAATTTATGAGGAATGAAGCAAGCCTTAAATTGCATATATGACTCTAGATTCATCTTAAATAATAAATTGATTGTTTCATAGGATATTATGGAATTTTAAGTGATATAATTATAAAATCAATTAGAAAGTTCCTCCTTTGGGGCCTTTATATTTCTAATAAATTTCGGATGATGATTTAATTAAATAAATAATGAGGTGATCATTTTTAAAGGAGAAAATGAGAGAGGAGACGTGTGAAAAATCAATTACGATGAATTTTAAAAATCTGTAATTTATTTTAAAATAAAATATGAAATAAAAATTAATTAAGTATTATGTATTACACTTATATTAAAGTAAATTTATAAATTTATCAAATTTTTATTAAAATATTTTAACTATAATTTTTTTCTTCTGAAATATTATATTATTTTTATTAAATATTGTCTTGAACAATTATTTTCTTTTTTATTAGTTTTAAAAAATGTAATAAATCTCTGAAATTGTCCTATTTCAAATTAAAGAGAAGATTTTGTCAATTTTTTTAAAAAATGCAAGTACATTATTCTCTACTTAAAAAAATTCATAGGATAACTCTAAATTTTCATCATTTTTCTTAAAATAAGTAGAAATAATTAAAAAAAAAATAAAGCCAACAAAATATTAAATAGCTCCAGTAAGAGAGAGATAGAAAGAGAGAGAGAGAGAGAGAGAGAGAGAGAGGGTGATATTTGCTAGGATAAATTTATTTGTTTATTTTTTTTAGCAAATAATGAGTAAAACTATTAACTATATTTATAATTATATAAAATAATTCAGGGTGGGCAATTGCCCACTTTGAGAATAGAGTACCCATTGGCCGAGAGTTATTCGCTGTCTAAGCTTCTTTTTTTTTTTTTTTTTTTTTTTGGCTAATATAAAGATGAATATGAGACATGGATAAATCAAAGCTAAAATGTTCTCTTTTGCCAATTCTTTTGAAATCAAGTCAACAAAATATTGATCAATTGTTTAACTTTATATTATGTTAAAATTTTAAATAAAAATTTATGGGGCATTATAAAAAAAGTGAGTTATAAGTTGTAATTTTTTTTTTCTTTTGAATTATTGTAAAAAATATTAGTTCATTAGTTATTGATAGTTGTAGTGCAAACTAGTGATTGACATTATTGACATTAGTGATGATAAGGGCACATTTATAGACAACAAAGTGAGAACCAATGAACAGTATTGATGGAAGGGCATATGAATTGTACTGATAAAGAGTGGCAATGATGAAGGGGTATAGATGGTGGGTGTCAATGCAAAATCAACAGAATAATTGGCTCAGTGAATCAACAAGAGTGTGTTGATGAAGGATGAAAGTCATAAGTACATGTGAACTAGAGGGTGCTAGCCCAATAATATCACAAATGATATTCATTAACTAAGAGGGTAATAACTTAATTGCAATGTTGATGCTGAAAGATGTGAAGATCCTTTTTGAGTCAAGGAGTTGTTAAGGCATCAAGAAAGTCGTTAGCTATTATAGGAAAATAAGAAGAGAACAAATAGGGGTGTAAACAGGCGAACACGAACTCTCTTGTTAAATTACGCTCGTTGAAATTTATTTGCTCGTGTTGAAATATAAATTTCACTGTTCTTCGTTTGAAAATCTTTGTTTGTGTTCAGCTGTATTCAATAAAACAATAATAATCCAAAAAAATTTGTATGAAGGAGGATTCGAACCTGGACCAATCTTTTGCATAACAAAAATTCTAACCACCAAATTATGCTTATATTTTTGATAAATAATTAAGTTAATGTATATAATAATAATAATAATAATAATAATAATAATAATAATAATAATAATAATAATAATAATAATAATAATAATAATAATAATAATAATAATAATAATAATAATAATAATAATAATAATAATAATAATAATAATAATAATAATAATAATAATAATAATATAATAATAATATAATATAATTTTTTATTTCGAAGCTAAATCGAAACACAATTGAACAAATAATTGTTCATGTTCGCTCGTTTATATCGAGAAATAATACGTTGGTTTCATTTAAGTTAATGAGCGAAGCGAGTTGTTCATGAATACAACTTTTTTTGACCTAAGAACAAGTAAGAAGTCGAGATTGCCAATAAGCATGGATTGAATCAAGTACCTAACAAATATTTTGATTTCTGAAGATGTAATATTTGATAAGGTTAAGTATTCCTATCCATGTTAGGTAGCTAATGGATTAGATGATACCCTGTTGAGCTAGATCAAATTCATTAAACATTTTAAATCACTCTAATATCTTAGCCTCTTAAAATTATCTAAAAATCTCAAATTATCATGAACTAATATAACTAGCTTGAGACATCACTAGGGGAATAAATCAACCTTAAGATGCCTAATGTTAAATTGAATCAATCAACCTTATTTTAAGTTAAGAAATCAATCATTTAAAAAAATAAAGGTTAATTAAGTTAATTAATTCAATAACTTAACTAAAAAAACCATATATTTAAGTCTAACTTCAATGAGTTAAGCTTTTAAATAGATAAATTTGACCTTAGAAATGATTGTGTGAAGAAGTTGTTAAGATCATTATCTGACAAACCCATTTTTAATAATTTAGAATATTTTAAATCCCTTAAAAATTATCTTTAAGAAAATTTTGAATTAACCATGACAATGATAGTTAACTTGTGAAATCAATTGGAGAAATAATTAAGCTTTAAAACTAATGTTATATTCAAGGGTTAAATAAACTAAGCAAAGGCTGACGTATTATTCTTTATGCTTAATTAAATAAGCCTAATATGTAAAAATAAAGACTTAATAAAGTTGATCAATTATTAAAATAAATAATAACATTTTAAAAGCTTAATTTCTAATATTTAAAGTCTTAATATATAAGGACTCTAATAAGAGTAAATATTATTATTTCTATTTTTATTAGCTCATGTCATCTTTTAATGACTATTATGACTTATTAATTAATAGTTATAGCATTTTACTTAAAAGGAAATTAAGCCAAAAATGTGATGTTCATATTTTATGTTATTTTTATTTATTTATAATCAATCTTATACACACAACAAATAAATATAGAAGAGAATGGTATTTCAAACTATTTAAAGATTTCTTACCTTAACCATAAACTAGTATGATTAAATTTAAAAATCACTTTAAACATTAATTAAGTTTATTAGACCTTACTATAAGTTAAGAAAGTCAATATGCATGATGGCTAAAATTCAAATTAAATTTATTATGCCTTTGGCATAATTAATTTACTATATTATGGGATATGAAGACCCTACTTAAATAAATTAAGTTATGAACTTAATTAGAAAGATTACATAAGTCTTAAGGGTGATGATTCAAATTGGATTGATTAAACCCTATGCTAAAATAGAAAAGTTGATTAACCCCAAATTTGGGTAAATAAGTATTTTTTTAGTAAGGAATTCATTCAATTTTTTATTTACTTTAAGATGTTACATTTCATCAAAATGTGTGCTTGATTAAATAGAGATTTTAACAATTTCAACAAATCTAAATAAAAAGATATAAGTTAGTTAAGCTCATGTGGGTAAAGCATGGATAAAAACACTTATTTATGGAAAACTCTACTAGAAATGGCCAAGAATATAAGGTATAAGTGGTTTAAATGAAAGGTGAAATGTAAATGCATTTCATATTGGTTGTTTGGCTCTAAAAACTATGAATACTTTGATTTATCCATGAAACATGAATAAAACATTTTTTTTTCATCAATGAATTCCAATATAATCTTAATCAAATGTAAAAAAAAAAAAAAAAAAATCATCAATTAATCTCACTCACATATCCTCTTCTCATAAATAAAAAAAATTAAATAAAGATTCAAATTTTCTTGTCAACCAAATTAAAAATTAAATATTTTTTATTAAAATTGTTATTATCAAAGAGCATTGCTTACATTATCTTTTCATAGTGGTTATATCATTAATTAAACACATAATAGATGAAAGTATTTTATCTTTGATAAATTTTGAGATGTGGCCAAATAATATAAAAATTAAAAAAACATAATTATAAAATGACCCAAAAATTTTAAAATAGATAAAAAAATAGCGCAATGTCGAAATCTTCATCAAATATAATTTCCACCTCAGAGATGCCCCGAAGCATCCCATCTCTAATCTATATATGATAATTGGCCATTGATAAGTATTGATAATAATTTACTTCTTTCTTCCTCTTCCCCACCACACCTTAAATAAACGGTGTATAGTTCACCCAAAAAACCTCCACATATTTTCCTTCGTTATCTCCGACAGTTCCGCTCTTCTTCGACATTCTAGAGAGAGAAAGAGAGAGAAAGAGATGGCAGGTTTGCAGAGGTCTTCCGAAACCTTCAGGAGGTCTGGCTCATCTGGTCTTGTATGGGAAGACAGACACCTCCCCGATGAGATGAACTCCAACACATCAAAGCCAAACGATAATTTAAACTCCAATCCCAAATCTCTCCGGTCGACGCAGAGCGTTGGTGTTGTCGGCATGATGAGGAGAACCCGTTCCGTTGGCGGCGGCGGCGGCGGCGGCGGTGGCACAGGCGGTGGCGTCAAAGCTTGCCGGGCCGATCAGGTCACGCCAGCAATAGATCCTCCTTCACCCAAGGTATCGTGTTGCGGTGCCCTTTGTGGAGATTTCAGCAAGACCGGGTCCAATCAAAAGGGCAAGCCTCGCCGGCGCTGATATCCGGCCGGCGATCGCCGGATATTTGGAGAATTTGTTTCGGTTTGAGTTTTTTTTTTTTTTTTTGTTCTCTCGCAAGTCATTTGTGCTGCTGGTTGGCTCTGGCTTTACTTTTTGTGAATTTACGAGTTTGTTAATTAGAATGGCATGGAAAACTGCGGCATATAATTGAATGACAGCTTATTTTACTTTTCTTTTTTTTTTTTTTTTTTTGAGGGAGATGGGGGGCCTTCTTCTATGAGTTCAATTGAACAAAAATTAACTCAAAATATACTAATTATTTTTTATTAGAATAGGCCTTAAAATCATTATATTTACTTAGGAACTATTTAGGATCATTTTTATTTTCTATTTTTTGTTTTATATTTTATTTCAAAATAAAATATATTTCATGATTATTATTATTTTCAAAAACATTCAAAACATCTAAAACTATTTTGAGTATTTTAAAAAAATATTATTTATTTTTTAAAACAAAAAAACACATAAAAAATACATCAAATAAATATAATTTTAAAATATCATAAAAATAAAAACAAAAAACACAAAATAAAATTCATCCAAATAACCCCTTAGTGATCTAATAATATAAATTAATTTTTAGCTAATTATTTATGAATTAAAAATAATTATTATTTTAAGACTATTACTTTACCATTTTTTTCAAGACCGAGAAGACAAATCTAATTTCATCTATTTTAGAGTAATTCAAGTTTCTTCATCACCGCTTTTCTAATGAGGTTAGCTCTGCCCAACTCTTAATAATCTAAGGAGAAATCATAAAAGTTCACCAAATTATTAGTTGTAATGTGTGTGTATATGAAAATTCTATTAGTCGAAGCACAAATATTGACGTTAAAAGCAAACTGACCGAAGTTGGTCAAAATCCATAATCATTCGCTTTGGGATATCAGTTAAACCTCAAACATGAAGTGTTTATAATCGAATCGGCGTCGCCGACGGCCGGATCTATGGCGAATCTGAAATTCGACTTCATTTGAGCATTCAAATATTTAAAATATATCAAATGATCAAAGAGATCATTTTGCCGTCCAGGAAATTAAGTGGTATGGGTTTTTTATATATTTATAAATCATTTCCTCCATCTATAAATAGCGCCATTCATATAGAGGGGCCCAGAAGAGAGGAAGCGCAAGTTTGAAGATCCTTCAAGACTGCCAATTCGACTCGTCAATACCACGGTCGCGCCGTATCCGCCGTCGTTATCCTCTGCCGGTTCCATACGCATCATCGGCTGCCGCCGTTGTTATCTCTACTGCATAGATCCTTACTTGCACATTACTACAGTCGTTGTTCTTTTCATATATCTGATTGTAATCCGTTATCGGGAAGATTTTGATCTGAAGATATATAGTGTAAGTTTTTATCGATGATTTTTCCCTCTTTTTGAGGTTTTACGTGAAAATTTCTTTTCTTATTTTTCTTTAAATCTGTTTTGAATTTACAATAGTAAGGCAAACTTTAATCAACCGCAACTGATTTTTAGCATGCGTAATATATATATATATATATATATATATATATATATATATATATATATATATATATATATATATATTGATAAATTTTGAGAATAATTAATTTTGCTCAACACTTTTAAATAAAATAAAATAATCTCAATAAGGGGCATTTACATGCATAAGATATAATTTTTACATATTTATATATCTAACGTCTAATTTTAATATTTACATTAATAACATTTAAATTTTTAGTATTACATCAAAAATATCACCAATATTAATTTTTTTAAAGCAAAATTACATTTTGTATATATAAAAAGTAGAATATTTATAAATATCACATTCTAAATATTCGAAATTTAATTGGATAAGAATTGCGTGTTATATGCAAATCTTCCAAACTTTAATTTTATCACAATGAGATCAAAAAAGAATATTTGATTATTTACTGTTTTCGTAACGCAATTATTGATGCTTTCATTTTGGAGAATTGGACGATGATTTTACAATTTTTCTCAAAGTACATTTAATGATAGGAATATAGCTATATTAAAATGGTATTCAAAGCATTATGATTTTTTTTTCAAATTTAAAATAAAATCAATTTTCATGAAACATTTCTTCTTCTTTTTTTAAAGACGACCTCCTTTTTTTTTGGGCTTTCTTAGGTAAAATTATTCTTGTGTTTAATTTTTATCAGGTAACTTTAATTTATGTAAAATATGTTTTTAATAACTCTTACTTATATACAATTTTATTTGATATCATTAATATATGAATTTATTTTATGTAGCCCTAAAATATGCTTCTTAATGTAAATGACATTTTAATAATTTAGGGTTAAACTGAATATATTGAACCATCCAAATAAAATATAAAATTGAATAAAATTATAATTTGATTTATTCAGATTGATTTTTAGTTAAACTAAATAACATATAAAAAAATTAAAATTTTTAAGTTTTAATTAACTAAATAATTAAAACACAATCTAAAAATTTTATATGTTAAAAATTTATTAGACAATTAGAAATCTATCCATTTTTACAAATAAGTAAGCATTTATAATCAAATTTATATATTTATATTTAATTTTTTTTAACTATTTTTAATTTATTCGATTTATTCAATTTAACTATTTTTTTAAACAAAGCTGAAAATGAAATAACTATATATTTACATCAAAATCATACCATAAGATTACAAACCAAATCAAACTGATCAAATAATATTTATTCATTTCAATTTTTTTTCAATTTGAACCAATTAGTGCGCACCCCTAAAAAGTTATATTTGTAAATTCCAAGCCTCATCTAATTGTTGATATTCATTTAATTCAAAGTTTATAAATTGATCTAAAATAAGATAACTTTGATCATTGACTAAACAACTATTTTTATTTGGCATCTAACTAAAAACAATTAAACAAGATGGTCACTATTAATCTTAATTAAACTAAATATTTTTAGCAAATAACATTATCAAAGATTTAATTTTTTTTCCACCAAATCCTTAAGAGTAAGATTTATTATAATATAACCAGATTTCAAATTTGAAATCTTAATAATAACTTTCAAAACACTTATTAATCAAAACTGATTGATATCCGTTTACTAAAAATTCAAATTGAGTACCATCTATAAAATTGTAAATATATAAGAATCTGTTTGAGATAATTATAGCTTTTTTTTTAAGTTGATTGTAAATTTACTGTGTAGAAAATAATTTTTTGAAAAAATTGTGTGACAAATATTTTTATTTTTAAAAAATTCTCAAAATATTTTGTCATCATAAAATTTTCTGAAAATAGTCAAATAAAACTACTTTGATTTCTGTCTACTTTCTGAAAAAGTAAAATAATTAAAAAACTATCTTAAATGCATTCTAAATATTAAAAAATCAACACAAATAGAGTTTTTAGATGACCCTAAGAATTGCTCAAAAGTCGGCAAATATAGTTTGTCTCATGCTTCAACTTGTTATAAAAAGCCAAACGGAGCCATTTTCATGAAGTTGTAAACAGCTCTGCAACAAAGAAAACGAGATTCCAATTGTAATCAAATATTATCACTAAATTAATATTAAAAAAAACGGTCCTTCTCTTGCCGTTATAATCAACATATTATTAACATAATTTTCAAAATTGATAACTGTTGCGTGCTAGAAAACTAGTTATGGTAGAGTGAAAGTTTACGCCTTAGCCTTGTTTTGAAATCCAACACATGAAATATTTAAAGGCGAAAACTAGAATTTTAACATGAAAACCCGAAAAGAGGAAAAATCACGAGCTGTAGTAAGAATCTTCCACTATATATTTGTTTAGTACAAAATTTATACGATTACAAAAATGGTGCATGAGAAGAGCGATGAGAATCCGAATCGACAACAATCATATAATAGCGTTAAAGTGCTTGATTCTTGGTAGTAGCGAGATGGTGGTGAAACAACGAGAACATCGACCGGCGAAGAAGGTCGTCATGATGGAGCCACGGAGGAGATTGGCGCGGGGATGCGGCGGCGGCGGTGGTTGACGATCAGTAATTAACGATTGTGCGGGAATCTTCGCTTTAGAGCTCTCTCTCTCTCTCTCTTGCTCCTCATATGAAAACTCCATGTTTGAGGCTATTTAGACGATATCCCAAAGTTTCCAATGATATTTTAAGTCTTGATCTCGACCAATTTCAATTTGGATCGCTTTGCTTTTAACATCAAGATTCAACTTATTAGAATTTTCAGTGTCATATCAATTGTCCCCTATTTTTGGATGACATTATCTCAATCATCCAAAAATATATATGTCATATACTTGAAAATAGCAAATTCTTCAATGAAACTTACGGGTCCATTAACCATACATTTTGAGAGAACAGATCTTCATGGGGCCGATTATAATCACTAAGCAGGTCGGTACGATGTGTGCTGCCAGCGTAGCAAGATTTCAGGTTCTGAGACCTATCCAGAGCAAAACACCGGGCTCTCACGCCACGCCCGCTGAACGCCCTGGTGGCGGCGATTAATTCGCCTGACGGCCAATGCGGAGGTCGGGAGCGTGGAGTCGCGGTAGCGATTCTGAGGGGGGTCTGGTCCTGAGCAGACAGGTCGCTCGAGGCTGCTGAGGCGGCGAAGGAGCCCACGCAGCTAAGCGCCATGTCCGTCTGCGCCCGTATTCGCCGTTTTGCTGGCAATTTTTTGGGCTTTGGACGATTTTTCTTTGATTTTTTACCTTTTTATCCCTATAGAGGGTCTATAAAAATCCCCCTAGAGCCAAGAGAGAAGGCACACTCTTCATATGCTTGAGTGTCCCTCTTCTTCTTAAGAGGAGGTCGTTCGGAGGTGATCAAGACCTGTAGTTCATACGGCAAGGCTCCAGTTTTCCCTCGAAAGAGGTGTTAACTGATCTCGTCGGACCAACCGGGTTCGGAGGAGATCAAGGCCCGTAATTCATACGACAAGGCTCCAGTTTTCTCTTAAAAGAGGTGTTAACTAACCTCGTCGGACCGACCGGGTTCGGAGGTGATCACGACCAGTAGTTCATACGACAAGGCTCCAATTTTCCCTTGAAATAGGTGTTAACTGACCTCATCGGACTAACTGGGTTCGGAGGCGATCAAGACCCGTAGTTCATACGGCAAGGCTCCATTTTTCCCTCGAAAGAGGTGTTAACTGACCTCGTAGGATCGACCGGGTTCGGAGGCGATAAAGGCCCGTGTTCATCTGGCCGAGCTCCGCCACTCGAAAGAGGCGTCAGCCCCCTTTCCACCGGGTTTAAGCGATGATCGGAGAAGGTAACCAGAGACGGTGGTTGACGATGACGAGGATTGGTGGTGGTGGATGGCGGAGATGGTCGGCGATAATTACGCGTGGCCGGTATTGGCGGCCAAACATGTGGTCGCGCGATAATGATAATGATAGTCGGCAATTGGCGACTTTCGTCGACGGGATACCGGAGATGGTCGACCGTGATAGTAGTGGTGGTGACCGGTAATGATTTGAGATGATGGTGTCAGCAAGCAGCGCAATAGTCCGGTGATGGTGACTGTGTAGTCGGGGGGGATAGCGATGGCGATGGTGGTGATTCTTATCGAGGTTGTCGAGTGTGACTTCGATGGCGTATGGAAGAGGTTGAATTGAATCCGTTGAGGATTTTGATCTATCCAGGTTGTTTGTCGGGGTTACGGCATTAAGTATAAGAGGTCAAATTGAGTTCGCTGAGGATTTTTGACATATCCGAGGTTGTTTGTCATGGTGTTACCCGATGACGTTAACCTGTATGAAAGAGGTCGAATTGAGTCCGCTGAGGATTTTTGATCTATCCGAGGTTATTTGTTAGGGTGTTACCCGATGACATTAACCTACATGGAGGAGGTCGAATTGATTCTGCTGAGGATTTTTGACCTATCCGAGGTTATTTATCAGGGTGTTACCCGATGACGTTAACCTGTATGGAGGAGGTCGAATTAATTTCGCTGAGAATTTTTTACCTATCCGAGGTTGTTTGTCAGGGTGTTACCCGATGAAGTTAACCTGTATGGAGGAGGTCGAATTGAATCCATTGAGGATTTTTGACCTATCCGAGGTTGTTTGTCAGAGTGTTACCCGATGACGTTAACTTGTATGGAAGAGGTCGTGGGATGTCCACCAATGACCTTTTGACCTATCCTAGGTATTAGCCAAAGTGTTATCTGACTTTTTACCTATATGGAAGAGGTCCGATCAAGTTCCCCTTGGGATTTATCATGCCCCAATTGAGATACAACGTGAGTTATGTATTTCTCAAGTGGGAGGATTAAATGAAGAAGAAATAAGCTTGCAAGAAAATGCCCTAAATTCATTAATTTGATAATATTGGTGATATAATATTATCACAAGATAACTTAACAAAAGGGATGAGATACATTTTTAGAGAGAGTTAACAAAAACATGAGATGGAGAGGAAAAGATAAACGGGGTAAATTAAAGACTACAATATTTATGCACGAAGGATTGCATATAACACTTTTCAGAGACCCTCCATGTTCCAAGTTTTAGGGATGATTTTTTCCTCTGGATCTTTGGTCATAGCTTGACGGTTGGTCATCTGATAATGAAATGGGAAGCAAGTCTTTTACAGGCAAAGTCCTCTGAGGTACTTCTTATCTTGAAGATTAAAATTCTCGATGTTGAAGGTCACCGAATGACATGGTTGAGCTTGTATGAGGTAACATGATTGTGTTATTTGTTGATTTTCATACCACTCCAACTCCAATGAGAGTTTGAAATTTCATCTTAAGATGAGGTACGGAGGTGACAGCACTGAAGATTGATTGGAGGGGTCTTCCAAAGATAGTGTTGTATGCTGAATTTGACTTGACCACTATGAATTGAACTAAGTGAGTGACTTGTTGAGGAAATTCTCCGAGAACAACTGGAAGGGTGATTGTCCCCTCCACTCATATATGGCGATTATCAAACCCATATAACGGTCCTAGAGTGGGTTGAAGTTTTTCCTTAACCAGGCTAATGCTAAGAAAGGTGAAGTAAAATAAAACATCAATGGAACTTCCATTATCAATCAAAATTCTCTTAACAATATAACAGCGGTCACCAATCCTTGCACTGATGACAAGAGGATCTTGATGCTGAATTTGACTCCTTCCAAGTCTGAGTCATTAAAAGTGATGGGATGATTAATACAAGATTTTAACTCCAGATCTTTAAAGGTGACAATGAAGACTTGATTAGATAGTAGTGTCCAACTTGCAATCGTTTCAATTTCTCCAACTATTTGGTGACTATTGTGTTGTTTCTGTGATGATTGTCCTGGTTTCCCCCTTGTTGGAGCTATGTTTGCTTGAGTTGATTGGTTTTGCACAAATTGACGTAGATATCCCTGTTGAATGAGCCTCTCAATCTCTTCTTTAAGTTGTTTACATGCCTCTGAAGTATATCCACGACTTCGATGGAAGTGACAATATTGCTCCTGATTTCCCAAATTTGGTTTCAGTGGATGTGGCCACTTGATGTTCTCTTCATCTCGAATGGCCACAAGACGTTAACACGAGATGTGTTCAGTGGCATGTATTCCAGTCGTTGATGTGACGGCCGTGAAGGGGATCACGACTGCCTTATTGCATCTTTTGATGGGATTGTTGATCTGTGTTTCCTAGAGCACTCTTACATTTTCCTATGTATTATTCAAATTATTTTTGATGGGCATTAATAGCTTCATCAGCAGAGATTTGTGCTTCCACACGATGAACTAAGTCGGCATATAAGCGGACTGTATCTCGCATTAGTGAATGAGTAAAAGGCCAAGACGGATCCCCAAGAAAAACTCTCTCGCATGTTGAGTTTGGCGTATTTAGGAGAATCTCTGAAGTATTTTAAGTGATTCACCCTCATTTTGACGAATGCCGGAGAGATGAGAGGAATCTTTAATGATCCTCCGGTTTGTAATGAACTGTTCTACAAAAATCTTGGCGAGTTCGTCAAAGGTATGGATGAATCCCCTTGGAAGGGAGTAGAACCAAGTATGAGCTTGCCCCTTAAGGGTAACGGAAAGACCAAGCAGTGGAGCTCATTGGATATGCATGATAGTCCTGTAATGGTCGATGTGTTCATGTAGGTCAGTTGCTCCATCATAGGAATCAATGCTTGGAAGCTTGAAACCCACGGGAATAGGATGTTGAAGAATAGCTTCACCTAAAGGTGAGGACTCCTCATAGTCGCGGTGAGGGGGAAGATGATTTCTGTCTTGAAGATGAAATTCGTCTTGCATTAAGCGTCGTACTTCTGCATGTATAACATGACGAGTGGGGTCAACAGGACGAGAATGTGTTAAGCTACCATCAATAATTAGTGGATTAGTCGGTTGAGCTGCACGTGATGGATGAGTGGAACTAGCAGTGTCAAGGAGATCAGCATCACGGTCTCTACGCGGAGGACCTTCAGTATCAAGAAGATTAGCATTTTGACCTTCCACGACTAACGATCGATCTTGGGGGAGATGTGTTTGCCACGGTAGTGGCTGTTGTGTTCCGCACAAAAGTCAGATCATCTCATTTTGAGACTCTTTCATTGATCTCTAAAGAGATTCTGTAGCTTTGTCAAACTATCGGAAGTGAGAAGCTTGGCATCCTTGGTTCAAGGATTTGTTTGAGTGAGGAGTTGCGAGAGGCTCTTTATTTATAGTATTATTGGCCATAATGCGGGTGTTCACAGAGATTGTGATTGAGTGGTTCTTATCCCACAGACGGTGCCAAAACTATTGCGTGCTAAAAAACCAGTCATGGTAGAGTGAAAGTTTACGCCTTAGCCTTGTTTTAAAATCCAACACACACATAGGTATTTAAAGAGTGAACAAGAAAACTCTAGAATTTTAACGTGAAAAACCTCAAAAAGAGGGAAAAATCACGGGGCCTAGTCCAGTAAGAATCTTCCACTATGTATTTATTTCAGAGTACAAAACTTCCCGATAATAGGATTACAAAATGGTACATGAGAAGGGCTGACGATGAGAATTCAGAATCACAACAACTATATATAATGTTTAGTGATTCTAGTGGTAGCAAATGGTAGTGAACAACGGAACATCGTGATGAAGTTCATGATGGAGACCAAAGATTGGCTGGCGAGATGGATGCGGCGGCGGTGAGCGGTGGTGGTGGCAGTGTGGTGGCGATGCTTGGAGGATCTTCAAGCTTTAGAGCTCTCTCCTCTCTCTTGCTTGGGCTCCCCCCATATGAGGAATGAGGGGCTATTTATAGATTGGAAGAGTGACGTCTCTATAAATACATGCAAAATCTGAACCACTACATTTCATCGGACGGCTCAAAATGATTCCTTTGATCATTTGATGTATTTTAAGTATTTGAATGCTCAAATGAAGTCGGAATTGTGAGATCTTGGGCTTGTTAGATCCCGTCGTGCCGAGAATAAACACTCAATGTTTGAGGGCTATTTAGGATTTAACCGATATCCCAAAGTTTTAATGATATTTTAAGTGCTTGATCTCTTTCGGATCGGTTGCTTTTAACATCAATTCGATGCTTATGGTAGAATTTTCAATGTCATATCAATAACTATAGCAAATCAATATAAAAGAATATAATGAGCCATCATATTTTTTTTAAATAACATATCATATAAAATAATATTAAAATTATATCACCTTTGAAGTAAATAAGCATTCGTTTTTTTCCTTTTTAAATATAATAGACAACCTTAATAAAACGAGGGCTTGCCTGTTTCCTCAATTAAATTAGTTTAGTTATTGTTGGGTTGATTATAAATTAATTAAAATATAAATATTCTTTAAGAAAGTACATTAATTTCATATATTATCGCATTAATTAAGAATAAAATCGAAAGAAATCTATATCTTATTGTTGTGTGCTAGAAAACCAGTTCGTAGAGTAAAGTTTATTAGCTTCTTTGGGACACAAGTATTTAAAGCGAACAATAAAACTCGAATTTTTTACGAAAAATCTCAAAAGAGGGAAAAACCGGCTAGCCCGGAAAAGCTTTCACTATGTATCTTTGAGTACAAGATCTTCCGTCTGGGATTACGAGAATTATATAGAAATGGACGATGATGTTGACGATAAAGTTAACGACGACGTTGATGATAAAGTTGACGCCGATGTTGACGATGATGTTGACGATGATGACCGACGATAGTGATCGGTGATGATGACCGGCAACAATGGTCGATGATGATCGGCGGTGGCGGTGATGGCGGCCGTGGCGGTGGTTGACAACCGTCGAGTGGTGCACGGTGCTTGGAGGATCTTTTTCTCTCCTCTGCCCTCTCCTTCACTGGCCTCCCCTCATAAGAAATGAGGGGCTTTTATAGATTGGAGGAGTGGCGTCTCTGTAAATACATGCAAAACCCGTACCACTCCACTTCATCGGACGGCTCAAAATGATCCCCTTGATCATATGATGTATTTCGTGCATTTGAATGCTCAAATGAAGTTGGAATTGTAAGATCTTTGGCTTGTTGGAACCGGCTCGTCGAGATGCTCGATTTAACTATAAACACTCTCATATTTGAGAGCTATTTAGGGATTTAATTGATATCCCAAAGTTTCCAAGGATATTTTGAGAGCTTGATCTCGTTTCAACGGATCACTTGCTTTTAACATCAAGATTCGTGCTTTATTCTAATATTATAAGTCATATGTCGCTATTTTTGGATGACATTATCCAATCATCAAAAATATTTGTCAAATACTTAAAAATAGCAAATTCTTCAATGAAATTTGAGGGTTAACTACACATTTTGAGAACAGATCTTCATAGGAGCAGATTATGACTCTGAGACAAACTAATCGTGTAGGTATCGCATATGCGAATTCGAGGACTATCTCGAGTGCAAAACACGCGGCGGCGCAGGCGCTGCGTGCCTGCGCGAACATGTTTATTCCTCGGCGGGTGTGAGCATGATCTTGAGCGAGCGGATCGGAGTGGTGGGCGGAATATTGGATCGCGCGAGCAAGGAGAAGGTCGGCGAATTGAGGCGTCGAGGGTCGGGCAGTAACTGGCGAAGGCGACCATCTGTGGCGGGCAGTTCGCGAGCCGTGCGGCAGTTCGACCAAACCATGTGGCAGCGGGCGGAAGCGGCGGACCATCTGCCGTGGCGGGCAGCGGATTCGCGGTGCGGCGGTTCGACCCGTTGCTTGGCGGCGGCATGCGCATGCGGAACGGCGGCGGTTACCTGGGCCGAGCCGGTGACGTCTGGCGGCGCCCAGCCATCGTCTGGCTGAGCTGGCGCGGCGAGCACGAACGACTTTTGATTCGGCGGTTCAAGTTTTAGGCGGTTTTACCCTTTGCCCCTAGGTCTATAAAACCCCAGGCCAAGGAAAACACTTCTTCAATGCCCAGTGCTTCTCTTCTTCTTGAGTGTGTGATTCGTTTGAGTCGATCAGGCCGGTACTACGTTGTTGTTAGATTTTCCCTCAAAGAGCGTCAACCTTGGCGGTGTCGGTTTGGAGGATCAAGACCACGGTACTTACGTCGTTGTTCCGGTTTTCCCTCGAAGAGGCGTCAGCCGCGGACCGTCCGGGTTTGAGGCGATCAAGACCCGCGGTACTTCGTCGTTGTTTTTTCCCTCGAAGAGAGTCAACGGCCTTGGCGGACCGTCCGGGTTTGGAGGCGATCAAGACCCACGGTACTTACGTTGTTGTTCCGATTTTCCCTCGAAAGAGGCGTCAACCGGCCTTGGCGGACCGTCCGGGTTTGGAGGCGATCAAGACCCACGGTACTTATGTCGTTGTTCCGGTTTTCCCTCGAAAGAGGTGTCAACCGGCCTTGACGGACCGTCCGGGTTTGGAGGCGATCAAGACCCACGGTACCAACTTTTTTCTGTTAGGAAATTTGATTTCTCGCTACTTTAATGGATGATTCAGCAGTTTATAACCGCCAAGATGGTGATGGAGCGTTAGCTAAGAACTATCGTTCAAAGCATCGAAAGTTTGGCGTAATTTATGAGCATCATCGAGGAGGAATATCTTCTCTCTCCTCTCTTTTTTTTTATATGTGTATCCTTTTGTCGGTCGTGGCGAAAAATTTTATCTATCATGGCGAGAGAGTCAAAAGGGCGTCAGTTGGGGTGAGTGAGTTGCTTATACAAAATCCTCAGATTTTTATCGTTTCTCCCTCTTTATTTATTATGTATTTTCAGTGATGGCGAAGAAAACCCATAGTGTGGCACAGACGATATACCATCCACATCGATAGTTTAATGATGTTCCGCAGAAAGTTTTTCTTCCTTAATGAGTTGGTGGCCATTGTTGTCACGAAGTCTGATCGAGCCCGTTCACCTCCGCCAGGGTACTTTACTGTTTTTGAGATGATTCTTCATGCGGGATTGCGATTTTCTTTGGCTCCTGAGTTGATTGAGATATTCAGAATATGTGGTGTAGCTTTGTCACAGTTTTCATTTCGAGCTTTAATGGTCATCGTTGGTTTAGCTATCTACTTCAGGGAGCGTGGTGTTACTTTGAACATCAAATACTTGTGTCGAATGTGCAGATTTATATGTGATACCCAAGGACATATTTCTTATCGGACTATAAAGAATTGGATAGAATTTTTAGCACGGGATCAATCTAGAAATTGGTTTAATGGATTCTTTTTTTGTGAAAATGAGTGGGGCCTTCACGAGAGATGGGGAAGATTGAATGAACTTCGATCCATCGATGTGAGAATGAGATCTCTCAATATCCCTGATGTAGGAAGCTTGCAACATGAGTTACGTCACATTAGCAAGTATATAGTTGAAGATAGAATGTTCAAGGTTGGCCTTTCTATCCAGGCAAGGAGATCTCATTCTTTTCCATTAAGAAATCAAGTAAAGGTGATGAGAGGCCTCTTCATATTCATAGGGTTCTTTCAAGAAGCGTCCAATCGAATTGGTGGCAATGTTTCTTCCTTAAAGAAAAAGAAGACATCTGTTGAAGTGACTACATCGAGCATCTGCGAAGAAGATGTTCCCCAATTGGCATCGAGTTTAGTTATTTCAACTCATGATGGGGAGTACATTTTGAACCGCACATTCCTGAAGAGGTGTTAAATCACATATGTACTGGGCGTCAATGAGCAGATGAATTGGTACGTTGTCTTCCCTTTTTTCTTCTTTTTTTGTGTAATATTTGTGATGATTTTTTTCTTTATAGGTAACTCAAACATTAGGGCAGATGGCTCATTTGGTGTAACTTTAGATGAGTGGAATACTGAATTGTGAAGATAAAATATACCAAGTGATGGTATGAAAGATGATGCTCAATCAAAGAAGTGGGACTTTGGAGGATCCTGACCGGGTGTGAATGAGCTAGCAACATGTCGACTTCTCTTTCTCCAAGAGGTGGAGCACCGCGTGATGATTGAGGTGAGGAGAGACTCCGAAAGGGAAGAGACTCAAGGCACTTGCGAGAGAAGAGAGCTCGAACCGGAGAAGAAAGCATGATCGCTTTTGAGAAGGAACATGATGTCGATAAGCAAATGAAATCTTCTTAAAGCAAGAAGACTTTTCTCCTTATCGCTATAATTGAGGACCAAGTTCGTGAAGCTCGTAATCATATTCTTGATGTTGAAGTGAAGGACGAGCACCAATGTTTAGGAGGGCTTCATCCGAGGGTTCCTAAAAGGAATCCGCTTAGTGCATCGCAAGACCTAGGAGGATCTATTCCGCCAAGTGTCCAAGACTCTTTATCATATTCGAGATGATGGAGTTGAGAGTGAGTCCAAGGGAGCATCTCCGGGTGAAGATGTTGATATCACCAATGATATGATGTAGCATCACTTGATGACGCTTTTTTTTTATGTATTGTTAAATGTGTATCGTAATCTTGATCCTTATATATCATGTTAATGTATATAAATATATATATATATATATATATATATATATATATTATGTATGCTTTTGTTTTGTTTTTACATATTCGGTAATATTATTATTCACGACGCTAACGTATGAGAGTTGAATTGAATCCACCGGTGATTATTTGACCTATCCGATTGTCAAAGCATTACTGATGACGCTAACCGTATGGTCAAATTGAATCCAGAGATTATTGACCTATCGAGGTTGTTTGTCTTGCTCAAATGACGCTAACTTGGAAGAGCGGATGTCCACCAAGGACCTTTTGACCTATCCTGTGTATTAGCCAAAGTGTTACTTGACTTTTACCGTATGGAAGAGGTCATCAAGTCCCCTTGGGATTGATTATGCCATTGAGATACAACGTGAGTTGCATATTTCTCAAGTGGAGGATTAAATGAAGAAGAAACAAGCTTGTAAGAAAAAAGCTATAAATTCATTACTCGATAAATTTCGATACAATCATAAGATGATTTTAACACGTATATGAGTTTCAAGAGAAAATGAGAGAATAACAACAAGTCTTTATCCTATTAAGTGGTGTTGGCTACATGAAGAGGAAATGACAAACGAGACAAAATAAAAGTTGCAACAGTTATGCAGTAGGAATTACTGATAATATTTTCGGAGATTCTCAGTGTTCCAAGTTCGAGGTAAAGTTTTTTCCTCTGAATCCTTGAACTTGAAAGTTCCTGGCTTCACCATAGCTATAACCACATACAGGCCATCCCAAAGAGGTGAGAGTTTATAACATTGAGGGCCTTTGCCTGCAGCTTCTAGACTTCGTAGGACCAAGTCACCGACATATATGGGACGAGATTTTACTCTTCTGTTAAAGTGACGAGCTACCCTTTGGTGGGAAGCCCCGGGGGCCATGTCACGAAGTTTCGAGTAGTCCGTGTGTCGGAGTTTTTCTTCATTACCTCATGATCGAATAATTGAACTCTTGACTTGAAACCCGATATCTACCGGTATAATAGCTTTTCAAAACACAAGTTATAATTGTCTCACCGGGTGTGATGTAGCGTAAGCCCAAAGAACATTAGAAAGCTCATCAACCCATTGCCCAACCTTCTCGAGATGTGTTTAGTCCTTTGAGTATAGTCATTGGTAGCTTCACCGCCTGTTAGTTTGAGGATGTGCTTACCATGCAAAGAAATGTGAAGATCTTTGCAAAAGGATGTAAAAAACTTTTCCAATCCCGTTGTCGCTGATGATCTTTGCAGGAAGACCGAATCGACATACTATATTTTTTCAAACAAATTGTTTAGCATTTGCCTCCATAATTTTAGCGAGTGGTTCGGCTTCCACCCATTTAGTGAAGTAGTCGACGGCTAAAATGATGAACTTTCGTTGCCCTGATGCTATCAAAAATGGTCCCATGATATCAATCCCCCCGAGCAAAAGGCCAAGCTTTGAATGGATGAGAGCTCAGATGCGTGGGAGGTTAGAGTGCAACCGACAACTTGCACATTTTTTGTGAACCAAGGCATCTTGTTTCATCAGGCCAATAATAACCCTTGCCTTATAATTTTAAGGGCTAGCCTTCCTCCGTGTTCTCCACATATCCCCAGAGTGAACCTCTTAATGCATAATCGGCCTCAAGGTATATTGAGGTGGTCCGAGAAAGCGCTTGTATAGTTCACCGATAATAGTAAAGTTTGAAGCTTGTCTTCTGAGACTAATTAGAAGTTGGGTCTTCGTGAAGAGTTCCTTCTTGTAAAAGACAGATGGGGTCCATCCAAATGTTCCTTTATCTCATCAATTGCTTGAATTACCCATGACCCTTGGATACTAAAAAATGTATTTCTTCAACATGCCTTCTTAAACAGATCTCCAGATGAAGCAAGCTTAAGAAGAGTGTCACCGAGTATTCTTCTCTCGATATGTGAATGATTTGATATGTGTCTTGAAATGGGCAAGAAGAGACTTTACCAAGTGGAGGTATTGTGCCAAGATTAGCATTAAAAGTTTCCTCAACTTGGGAGTTGAGAGTCGTGTATCACTAAGTCTTGAGCTTCACCAATGGCTAGTCTCAACCCCGCCATGAGCCTCATAGCCGCCATATTATTAGTTTTGGAAATTTTCCTAAGTCCATACTCTAGTATTCTCACTGGGGAAATAAGTAAGATTCTCCTCACACCGCAAGATTTCAAGCTCCATCAACATGAGGGTCCATTGAGAGAAAGACATAAAGATAGCTCCTCCTGAGTTGGGCAAGCATTCCACTATAAAGTTGAAAGTACTTGAGACTTTATTATACAGGTAGAAAATTTATATCAAACTCAATTCTACTGCACCACTGATTAACCTCCCATGCTCTGTAGGATGGCCCTTAATGGTAAATGAGTGTAAACACCGATAGTGCTAAAGTATGGACGCAATTTTGGAGAAAACTAAAGCCGAGCCACCTTATCCAAGTGGATAATGACTTTCTATATCATAGAGAATTTTGTCATAATAAATTGGTCGTTGTATCCCATTTTCTTCTCGACTAAAACCGAGCTTATCATGGAAGAGATCACGAGATATAAGTATAACATCTCTCCTTGAATAGGCTTGGATAGTAGGGTGGAGATGCTAAATACTCCTTAGTTCAAAAGACTGACATTCATCATATGAAAATTATTATTTTTAGCTCCCTTTAATATTTTAAAGAATGGCAAGTATCTATCCCCAACGGGCTAAAGCGATAACGAAAGAATTGGCCCATTCAAACGTTGAACTTCCTTAATATTCTTCGGGAGTCATATTTTGAGAGCTTGATTTTCTTGGTTGGCCTCTATCCCACGGTGGGTTACCATAAATCCAAGAAATTTTCCGACGTAACCCCAAAAGCACATTTGGGTGAATGACGTTATAACGTCAAGAAGGTTAAAGACATATTTCTAAGTCAAAAATATGTTGTGATTCTTCCAAGCTTTTCACTAACATGTCATCCACATATACCTCCATTGCGCCTAGTAGGTCTTTAAAGACCTTATTCATAAGCGTTGATAAAGATTTTTTAATCCAAATGGCATAACTTGCAAGATAAACCTTTATATATTTGAAATGTCAGTAGCTTCTTCATCCATTAGTTCATTTTATTTGGTTATAACCGAAAACATCCAAAAAGCGAGCATTTGATGTCTGACAAAGATCAACCGAGGAAGGGAAAACTATCTTTCTGCAAGCTTTACAGGTCGTAATCAATTCTCCATGTTCCGTTTGTTTTCTTAACCATGACAACATTAGCCATGTAGGGTAATGTAGCTCGATGAATCCGCTGAAGCTTGTTAACTTCTTGTTCAATAGCGGCCATCGTGCAAAACTTCGCTTCTTCTGGATGATCGGTTTGAATATCGGATCGATCTTGAGGGAGTGCATGATTATATTGGGGTCAACCCCCGGCATATCCGTCGGACTCCAAGTGAAGATGTCTTGATTTCTGCGCAAGAAGTCTATATATTTTTCCTTTGTTCTTCTGAGAGCATGGATCCCACTTGACCGTTTCGGTGGTTGGTCATCCGATAATACAACAGAGAGCAAGTCTTCTACAGGCGAAGTTTTCTGGGGTACTTTTTCATCTCAAAAATTAAAATCTTCATGTCAGAAGGTCATAGAAGTGGTTGGCTCTGAAAACATGATTGCTTATCTGTTGATTTTCCTGACCACCCCAATTTGACGGTTGGAAACTTCATCTAAGGTGAGATATCAAGTGACGACAAAAATTGATTGGAGGGGCCTTCCAAAGATGGCATTATATGTCGACTTGACCACCACCATAAATTGGATTAAATGAGTTACTTGTCGAGAAATTCACCAAGGACAACGGAAGAGTGATTGTCCCTCTACCGCAGGCATTATCAAACCCAGTATAATGGTCCCGCAATGGGTTGGAGCTTTTCCCAACTGCACATGCTAAGAAATGTGGAGTAAAACAAGACATCAACAGAACTACCATTGTCAATCAGAATTCTCTTAACATTATAGCATGGGTCACCGATCCCTACGTTGATGACAAGTGGATCTTGATGAGGAACATGTACTCCTTCTAAGTCTGAGTCATTAAAAGTGATGGAGTGATCGGTACGAGACTTTTTTAACTCCGGCTCTTCAGAGATGGTAATGAGAACTTGATTAGATAGTCCTCCTGCAATTGTTAATTTCTCCAACCGTTTGATGATTATTTTGTTGTTTGTGATGATTATCTGCCCCGCTTGGAGGTATGTTTGTCGAGTTGTTGATTCTTCACAAATCAACGTAGATATCCTCAATGAGCCTCTCAATTTCTTCTTTGAGTTGTTTGCATGCCTCTAGTATGTCCACGACTTGATGGAAGTGACAATATTGCTCTTGATTTCGAATTTGGTTTCGGATGCGCCACTTGATATTTTCTTCATCTCGAATAGCCATTAGGAGGTTAACACGAGATGTGTTCCGTGTCTTTTTTACCGTGGTTCACGTTAATATGGGGTCGTGAGGGAGATCACGACGCTTTGTTGCTTCTTTTGATAAGATTGTCTCCAGATTCTGGGGTGCTTTTACGTTTTCTAGGCTCAAATTATTGCGATGGCATAGTCTCATCACAGAGATTTGTGCTTCCACAATGAACCAAGTCATACGAAGGACCGTCTCGTGATAAGGACGAAAAAAGGCCCCTGATGGAGTCCTCCAGGAAAACTCCTCTTAATGGTTCCCACTCTGTGTATTTGGCGGCTTCTAAGGAGAACCTCGAAGTATTCCTTAAGTGATTCGCCTTTGACGAATGCCGAGAGATGGGAGGAATCTTTAATGATCCTCGGTTTGCAATGAACTGCTTCTACAAAAATCTTGGCGAAGTTCCAAAGGTATGGATGGATTCCCTTGGAAGGGAGTAGAACCAAGCGAGCTTGTCCCTTGAGGGTAACCGACTTGACAAAGCAGGTATTGGGAGCTCGTTGGATATGCATGATACCCCAGTAATGGTCGATGTGTTCATATGGGTCACGCCCCATCATATGAATCAATGTTCTAAGCTTGAAACCAACGGAATATGATGTTGGAGAATAGCCTAAAGGTGGATTCCTCATACCGGTGAGGGGAAGATGATTCATATCTTGGAGGTGAAATTCATCTTACATTAAGTGTCAATTTCGCACGTATAATATGACGGTAGGTCAAGACGAATGTGTCAAGCTACCAAAGATGATGGATCGTAGATTGAGCCGCTGATGGATGAGAGTAAAACTTGCGGTCAAGTTCAAAGATCACGGCCTCTACGAGGAACTTCGGAGATTAGCATTTTGACCTCTCCGCCACCGATCGATCTTGGGGAGATGTGTTTTCACGTAGTATTGTGTTCCTCGCAAAGTTGGATCATCTTATTTTGAGATTCTTCCATTCATGCGATCTTCTAAAGAGATTCCTGCCACACCTTCACCGACAGGGTCACGCCTATCGGAAGTGAAAGGGTATGTGGTTCAAGGATTGGTTTGAGACGGAGTTGAGCGGAGGCTCGTTAAAGTGTTGCCTATTGGCCATAACGAGGGTGTTAAAAGGAATTGTGATTGAAGGGTTTTCTTCCCACGACGGCCAAACCTGCTTGCTAGAAAACCGCCGGTAGAAAAGTTTACTTAGCTTCTTTGGGAGTCCAAAGACACACACGTATTTAAAGAGAACAATAAAACTCCGAATTTTACGTGAAAATCTCAAAAGAGGAAAACCACGCTCAAGAAAATCTTCACTATGTATCCGTTTGAGTACAAGATCTTCCGACACGGATTCTGTATATGAGAATGGACGACGATGACGACAAAGTTGACGACGCCGACGAAAAGGACGATATTGACGCGACGCCGATGACCACGAGGCGGTGATGATGACCGGCAACAATGGTCGACGACGGCGAGGATCGATGCCGATGGCGGCGGCGGGCTGGTTGACAACCGCCGAGTGGTGGCACGACAGGCTTGGAGGATCTTTAGACCTCTCCTCTCTTGCTTGCCTCCTTCTCCTTCACTTGGCCCCCCTCATATGAGAATGAGGGCTTTTATAGGGGAGCGTCTCAGAAATACATGCAAAACCCGTACTACCCACTTCATCTGGACGGCTCAAAATGATCCCTTGATCATATGATGTATTTCATGCATTTGAATGCTCAAATGAAGTCGAATTGAGATCTTTGGCTTGTTGAACCGTCCGAGACGCCGATTTGACTATAAACACTCCATATTTGAGAGCTATTTAAGGATTTACCGATATCTCAAAATTTCCAAGGATATTTTGAGAGCGATCTCGACCAGCCAACTTTCGGGCTTTTAACATCAAGATTCGTGCTTCGACTACTAATATTTTAAGTGTCATATCACTTATTATGACATTATAGAAATTTCATAGGTGCGGTTTAATTTTTTAAAAATTAGAAAAAAAATAAACAAATGGCAAGATTAATATAAGTATTGATTATACACTAATTAATATTATTTAAGCAAATTAACAATCATTATTGAGTAGTGCTGAAAGCCCAAATGATGCCAAAATTTAATACAGTAATAAGTTGATATTGAATTGGAAAAATCTAAGGAATATTATACTTTAATTAAAAATAATAGGGGCATAAAAATAATATTTTATTGTCATAACAAGATAGCCTACATTCTATGTATTTGTGCTCTAGAACAGTAAAACCAACAAAATCGAGAAAGGTGGTCATGAGAATTTCAAGAAATATGTGCTAAATTTAAAAAAATAAAAATGAGAAATAGCTACTAAAAGCATATAAACATTGCTGATGAGCTAAAATTAATAATTAAAATATTTACATATATATCATATAATTTTTATACATTTACATATTTATCATATAATACTAAATATTTATTTATCTAATATTTTTTTATATTTAATAAGATACATTTCATTTTAAAAATTTATGTTAATATTTTTAATGAAATATAAAAATTGAAATATTATATATATAAATATTAAAGTTAAGGTATTAAATATACAAATATAGAAGAATTATGTGAAATATTTATAAATCCACATAATAATTTACATAGCACTGTTTAATTAACAGCTTGTGTGAGATCAAAATTATTGCAATTTTTTTTATTATTTTTAAAAATATATTTATTTGATATATTTTTATATATTTTATTTTAAAATTTTAAAAGTAAATCATATTATTTTTAAAAATACTCAAAGCTTCCAAATATTTTGAGCATTGTAATAAAAAAAATGTAATTTATTTTAAAAACAAAAAATACATCAAAAAAATATATTTTATAAATAAGATAAAAAATAAAAATAATAAACACAATGAAATTGAACCCAAATAATCCCTATATGTATGGAGAATTTCCAGTAAATACTCTTCTAGTACAGAAGATGTCATGAGATATTGGAGTTTTTTTGAAAAAGAAAATCAGTTTCCAGCTCAAACAAGTGAAGAGAAAATACATCATGATGCAAGGCTTAAAATCAAGCCTATAAAGAACAATCTTCAGAAAAGAAATAAAACTAATCTTCCAATAAAGAAGCAGATCACACACAAATATATATATCACTGTTTTGAGAACACAGCCTTAAGAATCAGAATCATACAGCCAAACAAGCGAGATCACAAATACTTTCTGGCAAGAGCTCGAACTTTGGTATCAAAATGGGATGATGTGATGCGAGAGCCCGGTAAATATAGAGGATTCAAGAGAATCTGCACAAATATTTCACATGAACAACAGTCATTCCACAACACCCTAACAAAAAACACTGCCATTTTTGTGGATACAAGTCACCATATATATAAATCATGTGAAACATAGCACACAACTAAAATGTAAGCTCTTTTCAGCTTCAAGGTGATATAAACATAGGGCGTTGCCGTTATACCTTTATATAGAGCTCATGAACCTCTTGGAAAAAGCTTTTTATTGCATCTTCATTTCGAGAATCATGAAGCAACATCAATCTAGTATGTAAGAAACAGTTAGTTAAGGAAGTAAATTCATAAAGGTAATAATATCATAGCAAAGGTGACAAGGAGATCATCTGAAAGATTAAGGGACCGTTAAGCAAATAGAAATTTATTTCTCTTTCAATAGCCCTTGCAATCACAAAAAAATCTAGCACTCTTATGGCCAAACATACTAATATTTTATGAGAAATTAAGAGACAATAAAGACTGAAATGGGGGCTTCAAGGATATGACCAGCAGTGACATATACCGATACAACCAGTTCATTGAATCGGTCAATTGCCTTCAAGAACCTGTGAGATGATGTAGAGATTAAACAGCTTCAATAAAGTTCCATAATGCATAACAGGGGCAAGCTATACAATAAGCCGTCGCAAAACCACGAGAAGGATGCTCACATAGCACTGGTTGTCCAGGCCAGATCTTCAACAATATCTAAAGCAGCATGCAAAATAAACTGATGCTGATGAGCTGCTTCTTCTTTCTGGTGCAGTCATGCAGACAATTATGTTAGAAAAAAATTACATTGGATATTTAGGAAATTTTATTCAAGCAAAGAGATTCATATTCATCATCATAATTTAGCTGAAAAGAGACGACATTGTTTGCACTATATGTATATTTCATCAAAGAACTTATACCCTTATTTACATGACAGAATTCTAGGCTACATTAGATAATTTTTTTCATTTGAAAATACTAATTACATAATAATATTTGGCAATATTTCTAGTAATAGTACTTGATAATATTCCTAGGACAAAATAATATAAGTTTCTAGGCATGCATCTAAAGAAGATCTCCTTGAAAGGCAATGCCACCATAAAGCTAGTTGGTCTTTTAAGTCTATTCTCCATATTTAATTTGAATTATTTTCAAAAGCACGTGAGAGATATGAAGTAGAATGCTTGCCTGATTGAGCCATAGAGCATGCACTTACTAGTTTGTCAAACGCTATCGAGTAAGCACAAAGTTTCTCCACATCTTATTGCTTTAGTCCTGTCTTTGCAGTGATTTTATATTTTCTTATATAGAAGTGGTGTTGGCTTGATTACGCATGATTGAATTTGATAAGGAGACTTGTTCCTATTGTAGAAAGGCTTATCTTTGAGTTTCCAGTATGCCTTCTGTATATTTCGCTACTCTGTAATAATTATAAAACATTCTTTCTCAGTTAATGGACCTTAAGAAACTTGATTTGAGCTTTCATGGCTAAATCCTACTTGCATTTAGTACAGGAGTGGCAATTAGAGTAGTGATCTTACCAAAGACTAATGTTTCCAACATAACAACTCACCTCCCTTCTTCACTTCTAATAATGCAACAAGCTTCATTTAGATTTGGAAGGAAGTCCTTTCTAAATATTTGGACACGTGCTTAGTCATATTTCTCCCACAAAAGTTTGCAGCATAACATCTTTACATCATCTCAGTCTGATAAATTAGTACTAAAAGTTCAGGCTAAAAAATGTTATTTCATCATTATAATCATAACTAAAAGAGACCCTACTTTATGGTGTAAACTTTTATCTTAATCTCATAAACTAAGGTGGCGTCATGAATCTTTGAATACGTTTAACCTCTCTGCAACCAAAAAATATCCTTGATTGTGATCAATGAAATCCATAGCCCCTACATGATAAAAAAAAAAACTTCTTTCTCATGCAACAAAATCAAGATTTTCACTCGGTAAAAGGCCAAAAGATGGCCTAGTTGTCGTTGTTTCGAGAAAAGTTTTCACAATCTAAGATCAAACAAGATAACTTCTTCCATTCAATTTGAATAAAATAATTGCTTCGGTTAAAATCATTTGGCTGGTCAATAGGTTTTGATATAAATAACAATCTCCATGGATGAATATAAAACTTTCTTCTCTTGATCTTAATGGACAGTGAAGACGACAACTAACGGTAGAGGTAACAGAAAGTCATAGATCTTCTTGCAGAGAGGACAGTAGCAAGCGGTTCTCTTAGCAATGAGAAGTTCGGCCTTCTAGTTGGAAAGATTGCAAGTGATGGCTACCTTCCTAAAGACGATGGAAATAAAGAAAAGAGACTTCTTCTATTGTGGATGTTATGTTAGTGAAGGGCAAATATCTGCTATGGACACTGCTTCTTCTCTGCAGAATAGTCATTGATTCTTGAGATTGAAAAGAAAGAAGAATGCTCAATAATTTTTTCCCGAAAAATCTAATACCATGAAAAGAGAAAAGAATATTTAAATTTTGTGTATATTTCATTAAATATCTTACACCTTTATTTATACAATAGTATTATAAGTTGTACTGAATAATTTTTTCATTGGGAAACAACTAATTATATAATAATACTTGATAATATTCTTAGAACATAATATATAAGCATTAACCGAGTTTCTATACATTCATATATGGGAATAAGAAAAAATTATAGTTTGCACATGATTCCTTGAAAGGAAACACCAACTCAGCCATCCCTGGGATCCGTACACAAGATTGACAAGCTAGACAGCCAACATTAGCCCTCAAGTATGGGTCAATTTTAAAATTGCACCTCAAATGTTCAACCTATCAAGTGTTACATGAAATTCTAATTCTATTTTGCACAACTTTTAGTCATGTTATAATCGGTCTACTCAGAATTGCCAATCCTTTGAGATTGACAATAAGCACCAATCTTGTTGATGGATATTGATATGCATATTTAAATAACCTTTGTATATTTGAAGCCAAATTTATGAATCCTCATTCATCATTCATATCTGATGATTGTTGCTTGAAGTTTTAAATTTATTTTATGTAAATTTTTTAGGCAACTTTGTCTATATTAACTTTGTTTTATCCTTTATCCTTTCTAATTCTTTTATAATAATTTTTTCTATCAAACTAATCAGTGCGTTTTTGACTACCAAATTATCTAAATATAATTTTCAATATCTTGTCTTTATTAGGTGCAAACCTTATGCCTCTTTAACATAAATATTTTTCAGTCTTTCATAAGATCATATTGCTTATGCTGCATCTATAAGCAATGTAGTAACTAGTTTATTATCCATTCTATTATAGGATATCACCACAGCTCTTATTAGTTCTTCTATATAGCATATGCTTCCTATTATAAAGGTTCACCATATTTTAATATCTTTATTTCTCTTGCTTTAATCTCATGCTGGAAAGTGATCCTCAAACTACTAATAATAATTGGCCTTCCTAGCCAACTAAAAGGATCATATGTTGCATATCTAGACGCACTGCATCAATCATAAAATTTGTATTTCATTATGATCAGCACATACTTAGAGAAAGATTTTCTTAATAACAAAAAAAAGAAAACAAATGTGTTAACACTTTTTTTTTAATTCATAGCAAATCAATTTTTGAGGCACATGATCAAAAGCTTTCTTAAAATCAAGAAAAATAATATGAAGATACTTCATCAGCTCCTCATAATTTTCCATTGATTTTCTTAACACAAAATCACTTCCATCATAGAACATCATAGTATCAAAATAAAGCTTATTCTCTAATACTAACGCAACTTTTCTACATTTGTGTTCCATTATTATCTCCAATAAATTCATTATTAGACTAAAAAGTGATTCTTCTTTAACCTTAATATCTTCATTATTCTTAAATACTAATACAAAACTACTTCTTTCATAATTATTTCACATTCTCTTAACTTGAAATTTCTATTTAAAGAATTGTTAATCCAATAATTACAATATTACCCATAACCCTCTAAATCTCAGTATATACCTCATATGAACCTTAATATTAATTTATAAATCTTCTTCATAGCTAACTTCACATCTATTTTTTTTATTTACTTACTGATTTTTTCATTATATATTTCTAAAATAACTTCTTACTTAAACTTCTATTAATAATATATAAAAGTAACATCTTCATAATTACAAGTGCCTTCGTTAAAATCTATTGATCACTTATCTCATTTCTTAATTGTTGTATAGATCTCCTTTACTCCTTCCTAAATACATATACTATTAAATAGATCACAAAAAATTAAAGCCTTTGCTTCACTCATAACACTCTTAGCAAGACTTCTAAATTATAATCATAAGACTCAACACCATTTTATCTTTTTTTTTTTCATTTTTTAAAAGCACATATTTTCTTGTATAATCTTTTGTATCTCCTCAATCATCCATCAAGTCTATTTAAGAATGTATGCTCTATTTCTAGACTCCAAAAAAATTTTATGATGACCTTTTAATGGAACTAACCATCAATCCCAAATCAAGTTTGTTTCATTAAATAATTTTAATTTCAACCTATCTTGAAAACTAACAAATTAATCACCTTTAAGGTCTACCATTCTATAATAAAGCAATTCTTTTTTTCCCCCATTTCCTTTATACCTAAAAGATACACCCAATCATCACTATCTTGTGTTTTATTGCATAACTTATCTATAATATTATATTATTTATAAAAAAATTGTAATTCTAAGTAAAAGTCAATTGTGATTTGATGACACGATTTTTGAAAACAATTATATGTTGGTTCTTGATTTTTAAGTATATATTTCACAATATCATATAACAACAACAAAATTATGTAAAATATTTTCTATTGTATTTTTATCTTTTATTTCACAGTCATCATTAATTTTCTTAAAGCCCATCCAACTATCAATTTAAGTAATTCTAATAATTATACTTTCTTCCTCAAGTACACATTATAATAATTTATTTCTCTCTTTCCAAAATAGATTTTTAAACTATACACTAAACCAACTTAAGAAGCATAAACATTAACCATATTTATAAAACCATAATTGATAATTAACTTAATAATAATCACCCTACTCATTATATTTATTAAGCTCAAAAATTTTATCTTTCAACTTTATATCCATTATTGACTCAGCCATAATTCTATTTTTAACCTTGCAAACATACAATAACTAATAATTTTCTCTAATACCTTAGCAGCTTACTCACCTTTCAATTTAGTTTCTTGCAAATAAATAATATTTCTTCTTCTTTTAATCATTATGTCGACTGTTTTTTGTCTTATAATCCAAGCCCTAAATCCAAGTAGCAACTATATTCTGAATTTTAGATTACTAACCACAAACTTGTTAAAATATGGTGTCACTTGCAACTGAATACGTACCCAACCCATTCATACTCATCACCACAATCATATAAGACTATGGTGCCTTAGAAAATCAATGCCTACTTCTCACCAAAATCAATTTAGGACATGGGTATTTCTTTCAAGAAGCACCATATTATCAATAATATTCATTCCATGATTTTTTGCAACATGTTTCATTTAATTCACAACCTACCATCAACCTCAACCTCTCTCATCCAAGCTTAAAAGCAGTAATGGTAGTTTTTTTAATATATGTCTTTCCATTTCTATTACTTTGTTTAGGTGTGTAAGCTGAGTCTATTCATGAGTCGGCTCAAACTCAACTTATTAATAAGCTCATGATCTTATCAAGCCACGAGTTCAAGCTCAAGCTCAAAATTCAAGCTTATATATTACATGAGCTCAAGTTGAAGCTTAGCTTGACTAAGCTCGAGTACTTATTGAGCTACTCAATTGACACTAGTTAAGATTTAGACATAATGGCCTATCCTAAATCTTTCTATTTTATCCCATTTTCAATAGCCAAGCACTCCAACCTATCCCATGAAATGCGATGAGCACATCTCGTTCGACAACCTAGCCCGTATCCCTATTTTATTAAGTCAAAACTCGCTCAACTCTCCAGCCTCCAAGTGTACTCATTGGTCTCATCCTATGCCTTAACCATTTTACTGATCTGTCCTTACACTGCTAGACCTCCATTCCCAAGTTACCTGCCTCCCTTCCCATCATTTCTAAGCAATCGGTCAACCTCTTTACAAGGTTTCTTGAGTTGGTTAGAACCAAATTTCTCTTCCATCAAGGATTTGTCTTCTATTTCTCTCACCCCCAAAGCACTTTATTTGAGCCTTGAATGTGTGCCTTCCAACTTTCCCACATCGTTTCACTACAACAATAGAACTGTTTAAGTTTAAAGCAGAGATCGTCGTGGCAATAAAATCTCTTAGTTACAAAGAGGAATTCAGCTTCCACAAGTGCCTTGATCACCCCCATCAAGCTTTCCAATGGAGCTCGAGTGTATGAGCCAAGCTCAAGCTTAATTGATTTTAATTGACCTAAACTTGAGTTCAACAAATAAGCTCTGACTTGTGAGCTCAACATAAATTAAATGAGCTTGACTACATTTAGATAAATCTTGACCTGACTCAACTCGTTTACACCACTAAGTTTGTTAATAGTCTTCTCCTAACCTGTGAATGCAGTGTAAAATGAGTTTGAGACCAAGAACAAAAAAACTTGAATAATTTTGAATAAAAAATTGGTTTCTCAGAAAAAAGAGATAACCTTCACATGCTGTTCATAGATATGAATTTAAGAAATTTATAGTAATATCCAAATCAAATGATGAAATTCAGAAAAGACCACAAATTAAGTGTATGGAAACCTATATAGTCACATAATATTGACAAGTAAAATAAAATGAAAACTATTTTATCCACATTTGACCCCTTTATAAGAGGTAATGTAAACTCTGGTGCTGCAAAATGACAGTATAGATAAAAAAATTAAAACAAAGCTAAATAATAGTTAAAGCTAAAAAGTGGAGCAACAAGAGAAAACCTTAACTGCTGATCCCAATTCGGCCTCATATATAGGAATGTCGTTTCTGCTAACAATGATGAAGCAAGCTGTGCTCGCCATTATCTACTGCTCAAGATGACTAGTAAGATTTTAGGGAGGAAAAAGAGCAAACGAACAAAATCGACAAGCATTTAAAACCATAAATATAAATGAGTAATTCCCATGATCACTAAACAAAACTAACAATTAGGTCATATTGTCAATTGAAAGGCACGTGATTGATAACATAAGTTACTCTCATCAACTTAACTCTATGAGCATTGAAAATATCACCTCACTCGTAGCTAAAGTTAAGGCATTGCCAATGATCTGTGAATAGATCATAACAACAGAAGCACCAATAAACCACAAAAGATGAAGCCACTAATCTGATCTGCGGTCAATTGATGAAAGAGACGAGAGTGGTAGAAAAGATCAAGAGTTTCTCCTTCAAAGAAATCAAAAGTCCATCCACCTCAAGGTAGGGTTTTAATTCTTATTCGCATACATATGCATTCATTTGTCTAAATACTTAAATTAACAGGTGTCAGGTGCACCAAACAAGAATTAATCAAGTGCATGTACGCATACACATTGGTATTAACAAATAATAAATAAAATAAGTAAAGAAAATCTGAAAGGCAAATTGTAAAAATAAGAAATTCTTTCTCAAGCATATATGCAAGAAAAATGAATAAAATAAAAACAGGTAATAATAAAAAGAAAAACAAAATCAACATTAATTTGTTCTATGATAGCTTTAAAAAACTTTTAGGGTGATCGATTGATAGCATGTTGTAAGACTAAACCAATTTTGACATAAATCTTCTTGATCTAGTCATGAGTCATATAGCATAAATCCAATTAATTGCTCTTAAATGCATAAATATATCAAGAACTGTGAAATAAGGAGGTAAGAAATCAAAAAAAAACAAACAAACAAAGCAATCCCCGAAATAAGAATAGAAGAACAAGATGGATACTGTATTGTAATGAAAGAGACATAATAACCATCATTTAATTCAATGTTGAAACGGTTTAATCTTCTGCTTTCAAGTAAATACAAGAACATCTTTTAAAACTTACATTCTTCCACTTCAAGATATTCTCAAACACCTTTCTTATATTTAACAATACAAAAAGGATGTATTAGAAGAATAGATCAAGGAAAATGAAAGACAAAAAATACCACTTAGTATATTAACTTCTCCATCAAGCCCTAAACAAGTATATGTTAAGCAATATCCTAGTAGGTAAGGACTAGGTAAAAGATATAGAATGAAACAACACAAGCAAATAACAACTCACACATCAAACCATCATCAAGAAAAATTAACGAAAAAAAATAAAAATAATAAGAGCATTAATCTTAGACTGTTTGCTTTTAGACTGATGCTCCATCTCTCAAAACAAGTTGAGCTACACTAGTGATAAGGACTTGGTGGAATATATAGAATGAACCTACACAAGCATATACAGACCTAAACATCAAACCATCAATATCTGTTGTCTATTAAATGCATTATAATTGACAATGATACGGTTATCTCACATAAAAACTCACAACATGAACATTACTCTGACACTCCTTCAAATTCAATGCACAATAAAACCACAATCAGCTGCCTTGATCATATAATATTTTCTTTCTGCATCCAACTTGTAAGTCTCATCCTTCATAAGTTAGCATATCGAGTATATATCATGATTCTGCAATAACGTTTATTTTACAGCAACCATATCTATGTATTCACTAATCTACTTGAGCATTCATTTCACCCATATTTATAATAGATAATACTAGATAATTGGATTCATAAAGCAAGCCCCAAATAGTTGAACCTAGGCTAATGATGGTGATGCTGATAATAATGATGATGATGGTGACAGTAATTACGAAGATGAGACAAGAATAGATAATTCAAAATTTAGTGCTTTAGTAATCATTTTTTTAACCTTAGATTTGCTTTGAATACAGAGACTTATCTTTCATAATTATTTGTGATTGACTTGACAAATCCTCATTTTTCATCCAAGTATCGCATGAGGAGTTAATATATGCTTTGCTCATGTTGAACAACCTTTACTCATGTTATCTTAAATATATCCCTTCTCCTTCCTAATCATTTGACACTAATTTTAGCATCCATTTAATGGATACATTTCTTACACTTTGGTTTACATATCCAAACCAAAGTCTATTTTGATTAACTAATCTTCAATAAATGCCGATACAATCATGCCTCTAATACAATCATTCTTCAATATATTTTTCCTAATTGTCACATATACATCTTAACATTCTCATTTCTACTACATTCAACTTAGCCATCAATGACTTTTTATCATTCAACGCTACAATTCCCAGAATACTGCTAGCGTAATTATAGTGTTATAAATTTACTACTAATGCTATTCTCTCATCACATAATATTTCAAACAAAATCTCCGTTTTAACTAATAAATCTTAATTTTATGCATTATAACAACACTTGCATCCCTAATTTTATGTATGACATATCCAAACACACCTAAATATCATTACATTTTCTAATAATATTGATTTATAGTTGCCTATATCACACCAACTTATCTTATATGCGACACACTCAGCCATCATTCTACTGATTCTAAACTCCCTATCTTCAAAATATTTTCTAGATTGTTCTAATATTAATTTATTTCATAAATATCTCATAAATTAAATTCATGTCATTTGTAAAAAGCATAAAATAAGATACCATATTTTGAACATTTTTGTAAGCATCTTTTCAAAACAAATGAAAAAAAAAAGATATAAATTCAATGATTATCCTTATTACAATCCTATTATAATTAAAAATTATTAAGTCTTTCACAACTACTATTAATATTAATCATTGTACTATCAAAACTATCTCTAACAACTTAAACATACTTTTAGCACACTTCTTTCTATTTTAATGCATATCAAATCAATTCTCGTAGTAAACAATCGCATGCATTCTCAAAATCAATAAAACCTATATAAATATTTTTTTTATTGCTCCCTCTACTTTGTAATTATTTATCTTAACACAAAAAATACTTCCATAGTAGATCTTTCTAACATGCAAATTGATAATTTGAAACTAATATAATTTTTGTAAGTCAATTTTCTATTACTCTTCCTCATATCACTATTTCATGACTTATAAATTTGAATCATCTATATTCAACACAACGTTAATCATCTCCTTTGTTTTTAAATATTGATGCTAAAATGCATCATTTTCCAATCATTTGGTATCTTCTTAATAATAAAAATTTTATTGAGATAATTTTTCTTATCAACTATTATAATATCCCCTCAAATCTCCAAATATTAATAGGTATCTAACATAGAACTAAAATTGTACCTTTATGCATCTTCTTCAAAGCTAACTCCACTTTTTTTTATCAATAGTTAGTAACATACCTCATTCTTTTGTTCATGGTGCACTTCCAAAATAATTTTTTTCTTAAAAAAACACTTTAATAATTTTTTTAGATCATTTTCATCTTTCTATGATCTCTTCATCTTCAAAAAAAAACATATTATATTGCTTCTAATGCATCTAATTTAACTAAAGTGTTTAGATCTGTTATCTCTTACATTATCTCTTTTTCTCCATTGATACTAAGAATATAATACAAATCATAAAAGTTTGCAATTTATGCTTTGTTGCAACCTTTCCTATGATCACTGTTTGGTAGCAGGATTTGAGCAGGTTCTAATTTAAATCCTGCAAAAAATCAAACTTTAAATCCTGCAGAATTCTAAATCCCATTTCTCCACCGTTTTTCCTTAAATCCAGGTTCAGTAAAAATTCTGTTGGCAAGCGGATTTGCAGGATTTACACAAACTCTAGCACGAGTAAAGGGGGGAGATATGAAAGATGAGGGTTACCTTCGCGGCGTCTCTCTTCTCTTCCTCGGTGATTTAGGTTTAGAAGGGAAGTGAAGAAAGATAAGAGTTTTGAATGCCGAAATACCGTCAATGCCTTCGCTAGCTCCGGTCGCCAGTTAGCACTTTTTCCATTTCCTAAGATTTCTCGTAGAAGATTGGAGGGGAAAAGAAGTAAATTAGCATTAACAAAAAGATATTAAATAAGTTAAATTAATACTATTTATCACTTAATTTGATTATACAATATTTTTGATTCGATTGATATATTTTTAATCATAATTAATTAAAATACTATATTAAATTAATATTGTTTTTAATTAAATTTGTTTGATTAAAAAATTAAATATTAGATAATGATTAAGGATAATTTTATTAAATTAAAATTATTCTTGACTTTATTTAATTTTTTAAATTAAATTAACTACTAATCAATCATTAATTAATATATTACTTTAAGATAATTATAATTCAATAAATTCAATTATAATAATTGTATGTTTGATAATTAATTAATTTAAGATAAATTAATGAAAACCAAAATATTAATTAATGTTAAGTTTGTTTAAATATTTAATTAATTAATAATTAGTATAGTGAATAACTAATTAAAATTAATTAATTAATATTAAATCATTAATTGATTACCAAATCATTTAACAATATTCTTACTAATGATTAAAGGGTATTAAATACTTAGTTAATAGTAACAAAATGTATAACTAAAAATTCAAATCAAATTTATTTAAATTTAATAATTATATCTAGAAGGTGAAAGATGTATGTATAAAGCAAAGAGATATGGTAAGAAAGACATATGTGAGATAAGGATGAAAATAATAAAGTCTTTTCTGAAAAGATTGAAAATAGGGATGAGATATTTTGATAAACTTTTCAATAAAGGATCCAAAAGTGATTGATTTTAGAACCTTAATACCCTAAATAAAAAATAGAATTTCATTTCTATCGTCTTATTAGTATATTTGAAGTTAGTGCTTTTAAAGAAAATGAAATGTGGAAAAGCAAGAGGACCTGGATAATATTCCAATAGATGGAAATGTTTAGGAGATCGGAATTTCTTGCTTACAAATCTTTTAATGTTATTTTAAAGACTAAAAGATGCCGTGATAAGTGGAGAAAGAGTCTATTTTTATATTTAAGAATAAAGGTGATGACGACACAAGAAATTATAGGAATTAAGTTAATGTCATACATTAAAATTATGGGAGAGAGTAATTGGGCATAGTTACGATGTGATACGTAAGTTTCTCACAATCGGTTTCATGCCGTAGATCTACTATGGATGTTATACATTTGTTAAGAGGTTTAATAGAGAAGCATGAGAAAGTAAAAGGATCTACATAATATTTATTGAGAGAAAGCATGATAAAGTCTCAAGAGATATTCTTGGAGAGTTCTAAAACGAAAGGAGTTAATATTGGTTATATTCAAGTCAAGGATATGTATACTAGAGTACTTGTGTCCAAACATAAGGAGGATTGACAAAATATTTTCTATTTCGCTTGGATTACATCAAGGATCAACATTAAGCCCTTATCTTTTACTTTAGTTATGGATGTTCTTACGAGGCATTTACAAGAAGATGTACCTTGGTGTATGCTTTTTCGATGATATTCTTCTTGTTGATAAGACTAGAGAGGAGTCCAATGAAAAGTTGAATTATGGAGGTCAACTTTAGAGTCTAAAGGTTTTCGTTTAAGTAGATCTAAACCGAATATATGAGTGTAATTTTAGTTGTAAGTTTTAGTGATATGTGACTTTGATCAAGTCATTAATAAGAGCGAGTATATTGCTCATTGTTCAAAATGATAAATAGATGGATGATATTAGTAAATTCAAGTTGGTTTGGAAGTGGAGGAATGCATGTATGTAAAAAAGTTCCACTTAAACTTAAGGAAAATTTTATAAGATGTAAGAATGACTTATGCAGAATGGCCAATAAAAAAGAGAAAGATAAGACTAAGTTAAGTGTTACGAGGATGGGAGGTGGATGAGTGGCTTTACGAGAGATAGAATGCAAAATGAGTATTTAAAAAAGGGAGTAGCTCATGAGATAAGACAGGAGAGTCGCTTGATGGTTTGGCCACATAAAGTCATAGTCCAGACCGACAGAGAGTGAGCAGATTTGCCTTTATGTTAAGAAAAGAGGTAGACCTAAAAGACTTGGTTAAGATGTATAAAAATGATCTTAGATACTTGATTTATGAGAATTTGACATACAGACACAATGAAAGGATTCATGTAGCCGACCCCATCTAGTGGGATTAAGGCTTGTTGTTGTTGTTGTAATAATTATATCATTAATATATCATATTAAATTCATTTTGAACTAACAGACCTAAATCATGAATTAAATTGTGAAATAATTTCACAAGATCTAATCAAATTTATCATGCCAAAAAGTTTTCAAAATTTAATTGTCTAAGAATTTATTAATTCATAATTTAGAAGATTTTACTCATACTTTAAGCCAAAAAAGTCTAGAAGATTTACTAAGTCTTTACTTTTATCATTATTTATAGCCAATTTATGAAAGTTTTTAAAATTCTCCTAAACTTCTATAACAATCTTTTTAATTAAATAATAATCTTATCTATATCAAATTTGGGTCAATATTTTCAAATGGATGATTTGACTAATTAATTGTTCATGAGTTTATATATGCATAATGCATGCACTAGCTATTTAATTACAAAATTAAATTCATGATATAAAATTTTTCAATAAATATAATAATATGTCAATAATAGCAATTTTCAACAATTTAAAAGCCAAAAAACAAAAATAAAATAATATATATAATAAAGTGATGTATTAATATATTTATTTTATAGTGAGAAAAATTAAACATTGTTATATATTTATTGTAGTAAAATTTAAATCAAACTATGAAATATAAACAAAAATTTTGCTATAAGGAGTTGAGCACACAGGACACTGCGACTTGATAAAAAGTTGAGACATGTATGCTTTTATATATATCACTTCTTCTCAGTACTTAGGATAAATGTGTTGAAAAAGCAGTGATAAATGTGTTAGAATAATCTACTATTTATGAAACTACGGTAGAGCTACAAATATTTTTTATTTTCAAAAATTCAAACTACAGCTTTCTAGCCGCCACTGGAAGGAACATGCCAGGTTAGAAAACATAGCTTTCTCACTGCAGATTTTTCAAAATGTAACACATACTCCCAAATGACATCATGATATGGTGCGATCGATCAATCGTCGCAAATGCACCGTAAAACAACCTTCAAAGTTGTTTTTAATAACATTTAGGGTTTAGGATAACTAAAAAAATCCATTCATATCATTCTATCTTGAAAAACTAACAAATTTTCACTTTCCAAATGTCACCACCTCATCTTAAGGTAAAAAGGAAATTTTATTGTTTGCATTAACATTAAGGATTTAAATCTATAATTATTTTATATTGTTCAAATTTCTTATACATGGTTCTGCTTCTACAAATGACGAAGTATTCATCTCTTAAGTTCACAAATGCAAAATCAAGTAAAGCTTATGTCAATAAGTTCAATGACCTATTTTATAACCATGAATTTTCTCATAGCCCATACTAATAAAATTTTAAGACCATTTAAGTCATTTTTAATAAATATCCATTTTTCTTAGGTATAAGTTACCCACCTTTTCTAAAATCTAATTTTTTAAAATATATTTTAATCTAATTTAAGTATAATACCCTCACCAATAATTATCTTAATAGCAATCACCGTACCAGTAATTTTTTAAACTCTTCATGCTTAGGTGCAATTATCTCAATCTCTTTCCATTGTTAATTTTTTCAATTTACAATAACAAAAAATCTTTTTTGAAGCTTTTCATTTCCCATTTCCAAAAACTAAAAATCAGAGAAAAACATATTTGGCTTAGTTTCTTTTGTAACTTAATGTCTCCACATGATATCACAAAATAAATCAAGAATTTATAAATGTAACCTCAACCGAATTTAAGAAATAAGAAAATGTAAAAGGGATGCCAATAAAATGTAAGAAACAAGGCCAAATATTTGAGGGAAGAGAATTAATTAGAATGAAAAATCTAATTAAACATTTGCATTCTTTAAATCTCAGGAAGAAGCCTGTGAGCAAGAAGATACTACCGCCAACAACATAAAGTAACGAAGTATGTATATAAACTCATAAATATGCGTGAAAAGAAGGATTACTAAAAAGGGATTTGCAAACAGTAAAAAAGTATTAAAAACTAATGAATAGAGACTTGAATATTATAAGAAGCATTAAGGAAAAGAAAACAATTGTGCCGACTTATTATGAAAGACTTTAAAGCAAACAATTGCATTCTCATAAGAATACTCAAGGCAAGATTTGAGCACACAATGCTACAATTGGATTTGACAAAAAGGGGAGACAGGCATACAATATTGTGAGCATATGCTAAGGGTGTAAACGAGTCGAGTTTTGACTTAATCGAGCTAAGCTTGTTTAATCCCTGTTGAGCTCAAGCTCGACTCGATTTAAAGTCAAGATCGAGCTCGACTTGAATGTTTAAGCTCGTTTAAAATGTTCGATAAATTATTAAACTGATAACATGATACATGATAATTACAGTTCGTCATTATATAAATGAGTCGGCTTGATAAGTTACTAAGCTAAATCAAACCAGGCTCAAACTTAAGCTTGAAAATTTTTCAAGCTTGTTTATGAGCTCGTGGCTCAATAAGCATGGCTCACAAGTTTGTTAACGAGTCGAGCTAGAGTTAGCTCGCGAGCCGACTTGACTCACTTATACCCCTAGAGTGTGCTTCACAAACAAGCAATGCATAAATTTTGTGCATCACTTTACTCTTACAATGTGTGTTCGAAAGCATGCATTTAATAACATAATACACACACATATTATATATATATATATATATATATATATATATATATATATATATATATATATATATATATATATATATATATATACATATATATATATATATATATATATATATATAATTCTTCATTCTTATGCTATTGTAATTGAAAGAATTATTTATAGTGTTAGTCATTTTGAAGGTAAGTACAATATAAAACTAGAGATAATGTTGGTGTTTAAAACCTTTTTGCCTTCAAGTTATTAAAGATTAAAATGCATTTTAAAGCTAGAATGCAATATTACTTATAATTAACTTTATATTATTTGTGTTTAAATGGTAAGTGCTCCTTTCGATGAAATGAGTTGAACCTAAATTAGATTAAGCCAACTTGAGATCAAATTAAGATATATATATATATACAATGTTAAAAACTAATTGAGAATAATTAAAGTTTTAGTTGAACAAAAGTTAATGACCCATCCTTGGCTCAAATTGAGATCATATATAGCTAACTTATAACCAAATTTGGCCCAACTTGGTGATGCCTTTGAGTCAATATCAATGCAAGGTCAGATCAACTCAAAATTGGATCATTAATAATTCTAGATTATACATAATTTCATCAATATATCAATCATATTTACAAAATCTTAATAAATAAATACTTAAATATTCACATTAGGATCAAGAATAGTTTAACCTAGAAAACAAACAAATAGTATTCAATTACCATATCCATATCCAATAACATATGAGGCTTTCCCATCCATCACAAATGTTGAATGTCTGCAAATAATTCAGAACTATGACTTAAAATATTATTTTTTGTCAATAAAATAAAAGAACTTCCAGATCTACATTCAAAAACATAAAAGGGTTTCCAATCCATCAGAAAAAAATATTAAATTTAAAATCAATGACAGCTATGTCTATAATCTTTTTCAAGCTATTATAGACCATTTTGCTGGATTTGTTGGAGATCAGGAAGAAAAAACTCACTCCTTACTCCAAAAATTCGTTGTTCATCCTTAACTCATTTTAGATGGTATAAGGATATCTTCCTTACCAGAGTCATGATTCTATATGACGCTAATAGCCTTTATTTGAAGCAAAAATACATTGAAGGACTTACTAATTTTTCGCCGAAAAGGTTAAGACTACTCTTCGTCTATACGATGGTACTATACCGTATGAGAACCTTACATACGGAAACCTTATATCTGCTTGCATTAAGACTAGATTAACTATTTGTTCCGATCTTAAACTTAAAGAACAGATGAAGAGGGAACGTCTTCTTGAAAAATGTCAACTCGGAGAATTCTATGAATAGTTCGCCTGTGAACCCCAGGTATGATGAAGAGGGACTTACTAATATTTGGCCTTGTTCCTTACATTTATTGGCATCCCTTTTGCATTTTCTTATTTCTTAAATTGGGTTGAGATTACATTTATAAATTCTTAATTTATTTCGTGATATTATGTGAAGACATTAAGTTACAAAAGAAACTAAGTAAAATATGTTTTTCTCTTATTTTTAATTTTTGGAAATGGAGAAATGAATAGCTTCAAAAAAGATTTTATGTTATTGTAAACTGAAAAAGTTAACAATGGAAATAAATTGGGATAATTGCACCTAAGCATGAAGAGTTTAAAAAATTACTGGTACGGTGATTGCTATTAAGATAATTATTGATGAGGGTATTATACTTAAATTAGATTAAAATATATTTTGGTTATTTAAAAGCAACTTTGAAGGTTATTTTACGATGCATTTGGTGCGCGATGTGTGGCCGCACCATACCGCAGTCATTTAGATTGTGTCCACTCAGATTTTGAAAAATCTGCTGAAAAGTTCGTTTTAACCCCAGATGCTCATCATGCTGGCTAGAAAAATAACTTTTCGAAAATAAAAAAGATTTGTAGCTCTACCGTAGCTTCATAAATAATAGATTATTCTGCAACACATTTACCACTGTTTTTTCAACACAGTTACCCTAAGTACTGAGAAGAAGTGATGCATATAAAAGTATGCATATCTCAACTTTTCATCAAGTCGCACTGTGTCCTGTGTGCTCAACTCCTTATAGCAAAATTCTTGTTTATATTTCATAGTTTGATTTAAATTTTACTACAATAAATATATAACAATGTTTAATTTTTCTCACTATAAAATAAGTATATTAATACATCACTTTATTATATATATCATTTTTATTTTTATTTTCTGGCTTTTAAATTGTTGAAAATTACTATTATTGCTATATTATTATATTTGTTACAAAAATTTTACATCATGTAATTTAACTTTATAATTAAATAGCTACTGAATGCATTATGCATATATAAACTCATGAACAATTAATTAGTAAAATCATCACTTTAAAAATATTGACTCAAATTTGATATAGATAAGATGATTATTTAATTAAGAAGATTGTTATAGAAGTTTAGGAGAATTTTAAAAACTTTCATAAATTTGCTATAAATAATGATAAAAGTAAAAACTATTAGTAAATCCCTAAGCTTTTTTGGCTTAAAATAGGAGTAAAATCTTCTAAATTATGAATTAATAAATTTTTAGACAGTTAAATTTTGAAAACTTTTTGGCATGATAAATTTGATTATAAGAGATAACAGATCTAAACACTTTAGTTAAATTATATGCATTAGAAGCAATATAATAGGATTTCTTTTGAACATAAAGAGATCATAGAAGCAATATAATAGGATTTCTTTTGAACATAAAGAGATCATAGAAAGATGAAAATGATCTAAAAAAATTATTAAAATATTTTTTTAAGAAAAAAATTATTTTGGAATAGCACCAGGAACAAAATAACGAGATATGTCATTAATTGTTGATAAAAAAAAGGTAGAGCTAGCTTTGAATAAGATGCATAGTAGTACAATTTTAGTTCTATGTTAGATACTCATTGATATTCGGAGACTTGAGGGGATATTATAATAGTTGATAAGAAAAATCATTTAAATAAAATTTTCACTACTAAGAATATACCAAATAATTGGAAAATATGTATTTTAGCATCAATATTTAAAAACAAAGAAGATATAATTAACGTTGTGTTGAATATAAATGATTCAAACTTATAAGTCATGAAATGGTGATATGAGGAAGATTAATAGAAAATTGACTTACAAAAATTATATTAGTTTCAAATTATCAATTTGCATGTTAAAAAGATCTGAAAGTACGATTGATTTTAGCAACCTTAATACCCTAAACAAAAATAGAGAATTTCATTTTTATCGTCAGATTAGTAATCAAGTTAGTGAAGCTTTAAAGAAAATGAAATGTGGAAAAGTAGTAGGACCGGATAATATTCCAATAGAAGTGTGAAAATATTTAGGAGATCGAGGAATTGGCTTACAAATCTTTTAATGTTATTTTAAAGACTAAAAGATGTCGATGAGTGGAGAAAGAGTTTGTTGGTTCCTATATTTAAGAATAAAGGTGATGCACAAGAGAAAAATTATAGAATTAAGTTAATGTGTCATACATTAAAATTATGAGAGAGTAATTGAGCATAGTTACGATGTGATACGTAAGTTTCTCACAATGGTTTCATGCCGTAGATCTACTATAGATGCTATACATTTCTTAAGAGGTTTGATGGAGAAGCATAGAAAATAAAAAGGATCTACATATAATATTTATTGATTTAGAAAGTTTTATGATAAAGTCTCAAGAGACGTTTCTGAGAGTTCTGAACAAAAGTTAATATTGGTTATATTCAAGGATAGGATATGTAGTCACTTGTGTCCAAACATAAGGAGGATTGACAAACTATTTTCCTATTTCAATTGGATTACATCAAGGATCAACATTAAGCCCTTATCTTTTACTTTAGTTATGGATGTTCTTACGAGGCATTTACAAGAAGATGTACCTTGGTGTATGCTTTTTTGATGATATTCTTCTTGTTGATAAAACTAGAGAGGAGTCCAACAAAAAAGTTGAATTATGGAGGTCAACTTTAGAGTCTAAAGGTTTTCGTTAGCAGATCTAAACCTGAATATATGGTAATTTTAGTTGTAAGTTTTAGTGGTAGTGTTGTGACTTTAGATCAAGTCATTAATAAGAGTGATTTCGTGATATTTAGGCTATTGTTCAAAATGATGGTGAAATAGATGGAGATATTATTAGTAGAATTCAAGTTGGATGGTTGAAGAATGCATCCGCCTATTATGTGATAGAAAAGTTCCACTTAAACTTAATGGAAAATTTTATAAGATGGTGAAGACCTGAATGACTTATGTCACAGAATGTTGGCCAATAAAGAGAAACATAAGACCGAAGTTGTTACAGATGAGGATGCTCGTGGATGAGTGGTTTTACCCTGTAGAGATAGAATGCAAATGAGTATGTTCGGGAAAAGTTGGAGAAATTCGATGATAAGATTAAGGAGAGTCCTTAGATGGTTTGGCCACATAAAGCGTCACCGTCATGACCATGACAGAGAGTAGATGCATTAGATTTGCCTTTATGTTAAGAAAGGCAGAGAGACCTAAAAGACTTGGTTAAGATGTATAAAAATGATCAAGATACTTGAATTAAATGAAATACATAATAGACACAATGGAGAGAAGGATTCATAAAATAATCCACCCCTAGTGGGATTAAGGCTCATGTTGTTGTTGTTGTTGTTGCATGTTAAAAAGATCTACTATGAAAGTATTTTTTATGTTAAGATAATTAATTACAAAGTAGAGAGAGCAACAAAAAAATCTTTATGTAGGTTTTATTTATCTTAAGAATGCATGCGATTGTTTACCACGAGAATTGATTTGATATACATTAAAATAGAAAGAAGTGTGTCAAATGTATGTTTAAGTTGTTATAGATAGATATTGAAACAAGAACGACAAGATAATAAGAATAGTTAATTTAATAGCTTTTAATTATAATAGAATTGTAACAAGGATAATCATTGAGTTTATATCTTTTTTTTATTTGTTTTGAAGAGATGCTTATAACTATATTATACTATACTATATTATACTATACTATACTATATATAATATAATATAGTATTGTGTGTAGTATAGTGTAATGTATACTATATAACACAATATATATGCTATAGTATAGTGTATGTATTATAGTGTATAATGTAATATCAATATACTATACCATACCACACCATACCTGTAGTGATATATAGACAAGATATGTAAGGTAAAGATAGTATAGATATGATTCTGTATACCATATATTTTATTATATATTATACCATACCACACCATACATATAATTTGTAATATAGATATAATACAGATCATTATTACACCATACAAATACACCACACCATATATTTATAGTAAGATGTAAGCAAACAGCGTGTATCGCACACTTCCATAACACTATACGTGCAAAGATACTTATACCATAATATACCACCATATAATATAAGTATTATAAGATAAGATCCCGCGGCTATATAATATTACATAAATATATATATAATATAAAGATATCAGATTTCCAAAACACTATATTATATTATTACCATTATATATATACAAACCACCATGTGATATGGTGTTATAGAAGTGAAGATGGTATTACACACCACTGTAATACAATATCATATTATACACCACAAATAACTGTATATTATAATGTTATGATAGTAAGGCATGTGTATATATGATAATGTATAGAGAGCTAAGATATGATATTACATTACACCACATCCATACTATACTATGCTACTACACTATAAACTACTATACTATAAGAGTAGTGTTATATATTATACTTATTATAAGATAAAGATAAGATAGATATCACAACGCCATACTATACTATATAATGTATATATTATAAAGTTGTATACCATAATCATATATACACCATACAATACACTGCATTATGTAGAAAAGGCAAAGCGCATGTCATGTTATATATCAGACCATTATATGTACTGTAATATACTATACCACAACAATATACTTAATAAGTATGTATACAATATACCAATGTAGAGATATAACTACACTATTACACCATAGTATATGTCATACTATATTATATTATACACATATACTTCTTACTATTGTTGCTAGAAATTTTATTCTAGACAGATCTTCGTGTACTCAAAAATTATCCAACACACAAGGATATTAACACGGTTATACGTAAAACCCGTATGAAAACCAGCCTCTTTCAGAATCACTTTCATGCAAAAGATACGCGCCCCGCTTCGTTTCGGAGAAGTGATGCGGTAAACAATATTCCAGAGAAAAATACAATATCTCAACTCCAACCAAGAAGTTTCCAAAAGCGCAGGAACGATCTTCCTGAGCAACATTTTAATCTTCTGAGAAAGGTTAAGAATCCTTTCTAAATTCTCCTGAAGAGGCTTGGCCGAGTTCGAGCTCTCCTGGTCAAATCAATGGCCCCTCCCAAGGTGAAAGCTCATTTATAGATTTTGGAGCTGCAAGAATTCGTTGGAAAACTCCAACCACTCCCATCTGACGGCCCAGATCCCTTCGATGAATTGATTTTGATGATCCGCCTTAGTCTTGGTCGATTAGAATGCACAGAAAGTAAAATACCAGAAATGAATACAACAATCAATACTTTACTGTTTTTCTATGAAAGTAAATACACGTAAACTATAGTTGGCCGAAAGATATGTGAAAGAAAAGAAATAATCAGATTTAAATATTTGGTTGGATTTAAATATAAAATAAATATTTGATTCAATACCTTATTCAATTAAAAATAAATATTATCAAATAAAATATGATAAATTATAAATAAAATTTTTTTCTCTTAAAAAAAATAAATAAAATCAAATACAAATAAAATTTATTTCAAATATTTAATTATTAGTAATTAATTACAAATTTTCTAAAATATTAAAATAAAATCAAATACAAATAAAATTTATTTCTAATATTTAATTATTAGTAATTAATTTATAAATTTTAAGATATTAATTATTTGAATATTATTATTTTATATTAACATAATGACCAAATTTAATATATATATATATATATATATATATATATATATATATATATATATATATATATATATATATATATATATAATTTTATTACTATATTAAATATTAATTAATTAATAAGATTTTATTAAATAAATTATTCATCAAGATTTAATATTTATTTATTAAATAATTTTTCTTTAATAAATAATTTATACTTTAATTATTTTTTTATTAAATAAAGAAAAATTTAATAATTATTTTATTTTTTATTTATCATGAATTATTTATCATCAATTTAAATAAATTAAAAAATAAATTAAAAAATAAAAAATTTTTCCCACCACCGCCTCCCAAAAAAGAAAAAAAATTAAAAAAGAAAATAAAATTTCCCCACTCCCTCACAAAAGAAAAAAAAATTTCACAGAAAAATTTTCCTCCTTCTTCAAGCCCATTCAGTAAACGAAATACTTTTTTGTACATAAAAAAAAGTAAAAGGAACGAATATTCAAATTTAATTGATTAATTAGATACCAAACACCTAAAAAAAGAAAAGATTTTAGATTACTTTACACCCAAAGTTCCGAACCAAACAAACAATGTTTGTGAATTGGTGATCTTGATTCGGATTCGGCCCCCGAAATCGCCGATGACCTATAAATACGCTGGTGACCATTCACGGATCGATCCATTTTCATGCCCGAATTGACCAGTCGATTCAGCTATCGACTATTACGTTTGTCAAGACGCCACATCAGCGGTTTAAATCGGTGATGGGATCGCGATTTAAAATGCCAGATTCGTGGTTTGACATTAATTTTCCGAGGATGTATCGGCGCTCTATTTTATCTCAAATATCCAAAAATATACGCCAAATACTAAAATAAGAAATTCTTCAACAAATTTGCATCAACTACGATTTTGAGGAAGATCTTCAAAGACAATATTATAATTGCTCGACGCATACCGCAACGCGATGCGTGATATTTTGAGGTTATGGATCGATCCGGGCGCTAACGAGGCTGGCGCGTATATGCCATAGGCCGCAATGGTCGCGAACGGCGCTACAAGACGACTCTTCGCCACGGCGCGCTTCGCGGTCCCACGGTCGCGAAGTCTGGATGCGGATCGTGGCGGCGCGATGCAGTCGCATGAGCGGTCGACGGTTATGACGGACGGTGGTCACGGGTAGAACGGGCCGATGAGCGGCCGACGGCTCATGTCATGAACGCCGACGGGTCTGGCGAATGGCGACGCTGAACCGCCGACGGTCTGCAGAATCCGGAGCTGGCTGCACGGTCGAATTGACCTGGTCTGGGTCGGCCTAAGATTTGGTCAACGCGGCGATAGTTTTCAACGGTCATAATTCGACTACGGCTCCACGCGATGGAGGTTGCACCACTGCACCGACGGCCGCCGGATCGGCTGACGATCGGGATGGTTGATCAAAGCTAATCCGGGAGCGTTCACCGCGCTGAGCCGCTGGGTCGAATCTTTATGCGCGGCTGGCTGGCCTGCGGAAGCGCTGCGCATGGGCGAGAACGGCGCGGGCGCATAGGCCCATGCCAACACGGACGTTATATTTTGCTCAATTCCAAGAAAATTATTCTTCTGATCCTCCCCGAGAGTAAGCACTCATCCATTCGCTGAATTTTCCTGCATCGATCAATCTCAGCCTTCTCCCACTAGAGTTTGCATAATTTTTGGGCTTTCAAAAACGAGATCGAGACGAGTTCACGAGACATTCGCCATATCGACATTGTGAAAATCATCCGATGAATCGCCGGTTTTTAGAGAAGGTGACGCGTTCTGATATCGCACGTGAATACTGCCGCAGAACGAATGCGACATTATTTCAGGGACCACGATTGTCGTCGACATTTATCAGAGTCACGCATTTTTCGATTTATGATGCAACGAGCTCTGAAAATCTCGGTCTTTCGATTGACTTCGAAGATTCGAAAGCGGACCTGGCGCCCGCATCTCGGCCAGCTTCACCAAGCGGTGCTTTCTAAGTGATAAAACTTTATGATGGCACCGTAGTTCATGGAAGCCGCCTTCAGCATTCGGAAGCGCAATCTGCATGACGCGGTCTGGGTCAACATTTTTCATTGCGTTAACTTTTTGTTTATCTCGAGAAAACAACATCGTCGAATCGGTCTATCTTTACGGCCGATCAGAAATGAAATTGAGAACTTCGATGAAAAGACTCATTTCGAGAGCTTTCGCCGAACAGCGGCTCGCCGCATATCCGAAGATCTTTCGGAGCCGCGGTGAAGGAGCCGAAGACTTTTCAGATTGCTCCGAACAGCTAGCAGTACCAAACAGAATCTAAATAGAGGTATCGAAAGCCATACGCCAGATCGATATTTCAGGCTTAATTTATCTATGAGATGATCATCGATTATCAAGATCTTTTAGAGCCGCTTTATTTGCCATTTAAGTAAACAAATTTATCAAAAACGCAAAAATGACGTTGATTTCGCAACCAACCGTAAATAATATACAACATCAATATGCAACATAAAGAACTACAACTACACATTGGTCATCGATGAAGAACTTCAAGCCATCCTCGCCGTCGCTGGGGTCTGGAAGCTGAGGGAGAAAGGACCTCAACACCAGCCTTGACGCCAAGTCCCTTCAAGAAACCTCGATGAAGCTCTTCATCAACACATCGCCGCCCAAAGCCTTCACCTCTACATCATATACGGATCTCTGCCTCCTAACGGATCCTCAGATGATACTCAAGGCTGCGAGTTCAAGTCCTCTCCACCTGGATCCGCCTCCCGCTTCTACCCGAGATAAGTGCCTTTTCTCTCAGGCCAGAATCTCGGCTTCAAGACTAAACATTCTCTAAAGATCTTCAGATCCTCAAGAACCAACCTCTCGTTTCTAGCCTCCACTAATTCATCCCAGTCCGCTTAACTTCCGACAAAAGAAAGAGAAGTCGCTTGAAGTCGCCAACTGGCCCCTGACTCATCAAGTTGATTCTCCAACACGACATCTCTTTACTTTCTCCACATACCGCTTTACATATACATTGACCTTCACGAACTCTCCTACCATTCAAAGACAATGTTCATTTAGCCAAGTCTTCTTCTTCAGATCTAAAATAAAATTACGCAAGACAAGGAAATAAATAGATGATGAACGCAGCATGATCTACTCTTCTGACGTGAATGCACCACGCAGAATGATTCAACACGCCCTCGAATGAAGATCCTTGGGACGACTACTCAAGGACCCACTCTTCGATCGATATCACCATCACCTCTTCCTCTTCTATCGAGACGTCCTTTAAGAAGCTGAGGACGCTGGAGATCTACTGAAACCTCTTTTTCAACGAATCGATAAGACCGCCGGATGAATAAAGTTCCCGCCAACAAAGATTCCTCCCGACAAATTGTTGATATATCGAATCTTAAATCAAGATCTTCAATATTCGAATTTCCCAGATATCTTCATCACCAACTCAGGGAATGGGTAAATTCTCGCCTTTCCCATTGAAGACTGCCATTCTTCACAAAGAAAGCTGCCCAACTTGGAGGATCCTTCGTCCGAGGTCAAGTAAATGACTCGCAGTGCGATAATGTGCATCGCAGTAAACTTGCACATCCGCAGAATCATAGCCGCCTCCAAAAGACTATAAGTCCCATCACCGCCATCCCTCGCTCAAAACCGAAATGCAAACCTCGTGACGACAAAATGGCTACATCATCTCTGGGGAAACCGAATCCCGCCCAAACTCATCTGTGGTGAAATCCCCACGTAATTTGGGTTCTATCGATTCTGACACTTAAGAACCAAATCATTCTAAAATAATATTTTTCCAAGACGATCAATGTGTCTCCCGCGATCGACACTCCATCTTCCCTCCCATTTTGAAGCTCCTCCGTCACCATGTGCTGACGTTCTTTTCAAAAGATTCTCACCCATCTAAACACCCAACTCGACGATCGAGATGAAAATTATTCCAAGGAGATCAAACTCCCACCGTGGGAATGACTCTGGAGGAGTAGAGGTCGATCCAAGAAGAGTGCCCAAACTCCCACCAAGGCTGCACTCACTGCTCTGGAGAGTGGATCCAAAAAGAGTGCCCAAACTCACCGGGAGGCTATGCACTCTAAGAGGAGAGAGAGACGAGAAAAGTGCCTTTCCTCTTACCTGGGGTTTTATAGACCCCTGGGGCAAAGAAAAAAAATCGCCCAAAACCTCATTAAAATCGCTGCGGGTTCTCTCGCCAGCCTGGCAAGCTAAGGCCTCATAAGGCTTCGCTGGCCGCGAAACTGGCCACGGCCTGACAATGGACGCTGGTCGAATCAGTCCACGGTCGAATCGCTACCTACCGACTGGTTTGGCCGGGTCGAACTCCTCCGATGCTGAACTCGGCCCAGGTCGCGAACTGGCCGTCGAACTATCGGCCGTTTCAACCTCAAGGCTGACGCGAACCCGACCCCACGACTCTAGCTCGATTCGCTGGTTCATGCGCCATCAGCGCAGACCTGACTTCGCCCCGCGGGCCGCTATCAGCTCAGAACCGACGCGGCCGAGCCATCGCTACCATCGCCCGCTTCGCTCCACCGGCTGAACCCGCCGAATTCGACCAGATCTCCAGCCTGCCGCCGCTCACGACCACGAAGCAGCGCGGCAGCCTCGGCCCGATGGAGAGGAGTGGTTCGATTTTTATATATTACAGAGACGCCACTCCTCCACCTATAAATACCTCATTCCTCATATGGGAGGTCTGAAGGAGAAGGGGAGGCAAAGAGAGAGAAATTCTAAAGATCCTCCAAGACACCGGTTACCACTGACGGTTGTCAACCACTGCCGCCGCCGCTTATCGCCGCCACCCATCTGTTGCCAACCATCAGCCATCATCACCGACCATTATCGCTGACATCATCGTTAACATCGTCACATTGTTATTACTAAGAATCATTCTTCATACACATTTCAGTAATCCCTGACGGAAGATCAGACTAAAACAACATAAATGGAAGCTTTTATCGGCCAGCGCGTTTTTCCCTCTTTCGGGGTTTTCCAAAAAATTCTGAGTTTCGCTTCTTACTCGTATGCGGACTTTCCAAAGAAGCCAGAAACATTTACTCTACTAATCGGTTTTCCAAAGACGCAACAACTATAGTGCATATGTCATACTATACTATATTATACTATACTATATTATGCTATATTATGCTATACTATACTATACTATACTTATAAGTAATGTATTATACTACAACATACTATTGTAGTATACATAACTACACTATACTATACTACACTATATACTACTAATAGTGTATAGTACATAGCAGGGTACCATCAAGATAGCACCAACTAAAAACTTTTGCTCCGCGAGATTCTTGTATGCTAATAGGTGATGGAACAAAAGAAACATTAAAAGTGATATTGAAGTAACTACAAAAAAAAACGCCAGCAATAGCTGATGCCCATGCGGGGGTTGAGTAAGCTAAGAAGGTTGAGTAGTTAAAGCTAACTAGCTTCATTAGTTGGGATGCCACCATATCCACCGCAGATTTTAATGGCACCCCAACATAATACTAACGCACAATGCTTATCCCCCAATCTACTTCCAGCAATAATTAACAAAATCTTTCTCCACTAACAATTATCAAAAAAAATTTCAGCTTCCCCGCGAACATTCAAGACTTATTGATTCCCTTAAAGCAAGAGTCGGAAGCTTTCATGCTAACCAGCCGACATAAAAAAAAAGCAAAATTTGCAAATTTCTTGACAACGCAAAACCATAGAAGACAAAGGTAATTAGTCACCAAAGCTGTCTGTATCAATCAATTAGAAGGCCTATCAGATCGAAATGAGGACGATTGACTGAATCACACGATTTGAGAGGACCAAAAATGAGAAAACCGAAGAAGACCGGAGAGATTACTTAGCTTGTGCGTCCAACAAGGAGCAGCGACAAAGTTGGGGACGGAGAGCTTCTTGGTTTCAGCCGACAGAGGGACGGACAAACGATTCGTCCGATCGTTCGGCTGCTCGAGGGAGACGGACGGTAGAGGGGGGTCGACTAGGGCTCACGAGAGACGGAAGGAGGAGCTTCGGTCGAGAGAATCTCACTAGAGTAAGAGAGGAGAGCTTTGGCCGTAGGTCGCGTGAGAGAGAATCGCGTTTGATGGAGCTAGCGTCGTTCGGTTAGGAATTTAGGGCTAGCCGCAATTCCCTATTCGTCGTTTAAGCGGCGCCCAATAGGAAAAATAGGGCGATAATTAATTATTCTAATTGCATATTAATGTTATTTTGCATAAAATTTTATAAATTTACTTCGTGCGATAAACCCTAGCAATATGGATATCAATTTTAAATATTTTTATTTTATCGGACACAACGACGCGATCGATTTCACAATAAGTCGGACCACATCAACACCGAAATAAATTTTAAATGTGACGTAAGATTTGAATCGTCAATGCTCGCTGATTTTGAATTGATCGCGAAAGCGCCGTTGATAGGTTTTGACATAATGGCACAATCAATTTTGCTAATATAGTCGCTCGGTCGCGCTTAATCTCGACATACGATATTAATTTAATTAAAAATTAATTTTAATTAATTGATCGGTTATTAATTGATTTGATATTTTTCATTTAATTAATTTTAATATTTTAGACGCATTTATAAAACCGAATTTTAAATCGAGGCAATTTTTTTTATCGAATACGATCGCTGATGAGAGAATTTTAAACTCGATGATGATTGCCTCTCGCTAATTATTTATTTTAACTTCGATGCTCATTTGACTCATGAACCATATGGGTCAACATTTATATTTGTAAAACAGGGAGGTAGTAGTAAGTTGAATAACAAGCCAGACAACCAATGACTGAACCAGTTGAAATTTGACAAGTGAGGTCTGTATTTTGAGTTTTCTGTAGTCTTGCATGGCCTTTGGCAAAAACCATTTGTTTAGTATTATCACATGTTTAGAACGATCCTATGTGAACTTGATCTTGCACATGCGATATTAGTTTTATTATGATAATTAACCTTATCTTAACCATTGGGGTTGCCTGTATGAATCCTTGTTCTGCATAAATTCTTATGAAGGGTTGTATGAAGTGTCAACATTAATATTGGAAAATCAGAGGATGTTCTTTGAAGAATTTATATATATTTTTTATAAAATTGGGCATCCTTAATTTTACTCACCAAACTACTAAGGCTGTCAAAAGCTCATTGTTCACCTAACAACTCGTGTTGAAGAATACGTCGCTCAATTCTAACTAAGAAACCGACAAGAACAACATTTCAAGCTCGATGATAAAGGATTCAACATGAACAATCCTTTGTTCGATCGCGCCTCGATTTAACTCAAAATAAAAAACTATATTATATTATTGTTATTATTATAAAAATTATATGTATATATATCATAGCTATAAGTATTTTGGTTAAAGTTTTACAAAAGATCGGCCAGTTCAATCCTCCTCGATTTGATTTTTCGGATTATCAGATTTCGAAATGATACGAGCCATTTCAACGCCGGACGCAAACATAAAATTCGAAATATTTCAACACGAACACCTAACAAGAGTTCGCTCGCTCGCTCGTTTGCACCCCTACAAACTACAAGAATGATTAGTGTCATGAAGTGCAGGCACAGATACATCGAATAAAAATGAGGGAACAAATATGTAAATGCAATAGCATATTCTTATATTTAGAAGAGCTGATGCTACATCTTGTTGATCTTGAATTTTGTAGCAGCGGTCCCGGAAAACTGATAAGAAGTGAGTACCTAGTTCATGCAGCTCTTGCTAATGTAAGTTCTGGGGACCTTCATAACTACAGACTACTTAACTATCGCTTAAAAAGTTGAGATATTGTCAAAAGAATACAAGTTACTTGTAGTTTATAAAACCCTTATACATTGTTGCCATTTGTGCTGCATCACAAAATTATCTTGCTCAGTATCTAGTGTTCAAGATATCAAATAAGTATTGGTGTACTGTTTGTTGTTGATACTGTAAATATTGGTTATGCATTTTAATGATGTAATATTTTCTATTATTTTTCCTTCATGCATCAGGTACAAGTTTTTTGGCATTGTTCATTTTGATAAAGCATGCCATGATTGTCTAAAGCAGTAATTGGTAACATAGAGTTCATTATTATTTGGAATGGTCAGGGAAGTAAAGGTATACGTGCGGAAATTGCTTTTATTAACAGCACAAAGAAAATGGTCGGATCTTATAATGAAATGCCAATTGATGACACGGAGGAACACGATGACATCAAAGAGGAAACAATTGAAGTGGAGGAAAGAATTCCAACTATTATAACTGATCCAGAGGTAACCGAGCTTCAGCATTCATTCCTGATGTTTTCCATGTTATAAATGAGATCTTATGTAATTATTGAAAAATTAGTTTTTTATATCAATCAGATTCTTATATATATTTTTATCTGCTTTTTTTATTTTTTCTATTTACACTTATCACTAAGTTAAGTCTTTTAAGTGCATTCCTTTTCTATCTGATGATGCTTATGGCTAACAGTTAATCTTTGAAACTAATTTTTTCGATCACAAATATATGGTGATGGCAAAGTCATTTTTTTAAACTATGATGTCAAGACATGTTCTAAAATGTCATCATGTTGCATGTAACTTTTCAATAGCAATGACTTACTAAAATCCTTTACTACCAGGGGACAAAGAAAGAACATTAAATAGGTTTGAAGCCTTAGGATTGGAAGAAAGTTCCATCTAAAGTAGCACTCTTTTTTTTTTTTTTTTTTTTTTTGTAAACTTCTTTATCTTTTAGAGAACAAAAATGAGTCTTGTATCAAAATATAAACTGAGATAGAGAGAGAGAGAGAGAGAGAGGAGGGGGGGGGGAGGAAAAAGATTGTATCCTTCTTCCCAGAAGCGACCGATTTCGGAGAATTTTGTAACAAGAGCTTCTTTTCTGCCTCTCCATAAGTTTTATTTAAAATTAACTCTGCTTATTTGTAACCTCAACTAGCGTGGACAAATAAGTTATTATGGGAGAAAAGATCAGTAGTAGTGATGAGAGAAAGAAGGGGGCGAGACTATAATAGAAATATATATGAGGAAGAGAGATTAGAGAATCAATATTTGATTCAATAATAATCGAGTTCCAATACAATATTAGAACCCTTTTATAGGTTTGGGCTCATACTGCTTGCTTAATTAACTTAGACATTAAAAGAAATATATTATGCACTTGTATTAATTATATAATATATTTGAATCAGGATTCAAATATGTTTAAATTAAATAGATACATGCTTTAAAATAACATTGAAAAGATTCCTAATGATCATATTTTTCTTGCATCATTCATCGAGCCAAATTAATTATTCTCCAAAAATTCGGAATGAGATCATGGTTGTGGAGGTAAATTGGCTCATGCACATTCTTGTAATCAATTGAAGAGGATGCACATATCATAAAATATATATTTGGAGGTTTTGATTGCAGCCATGGTAATGCATCCAACCAAACAGTGCAAACGATCAACCCAAATCATGCTGTAGTCGATGGTCATAGTGATAGCATAAACTCAATGACAAGCTGAGGAAGAAAAAGAATTAGGAAATTGGGACATGAGCAAATAGTTGGAAGCAATCTTTGGTTTGGACTTTGGAATGATATTAAGTGTTGTTGAGATGGAAGTGTGAGTAGAACTTCATATCAAGGACCTTGATGAAATAATACTAGTAACTGCAGATAACCTCCTTTGGTGACATCTTAAGCAATTATAGAATTGTAGCTAACTTTGTAGGTTCAGATTTGATCACAAGTTCATTATCAAGCACCATAGTTATATCCTAATTAGTTTTTCCTTATAGGGATGTTGAGGACCTTGATGATAAAAATCAACAACATAATATTTGTGGCTCCATAGTGAATGTTTAAACTTTTAAAAATCCATAGCCATGCCATTGTATTTCTTGTATACTCCCTTCCAAGCATATTCAACAACTCACTTCTTTTGATTGTGTTGATGTCATGATAACATATAAAGAGATTCGTAAATTTCGTGAGTCTCAATTTAAGAACTCATAGTACCCAAAATAAATTATTCTTAAGCAAGGGAAGATGATGGTGCAATTTGGAGTGTGAGATGATGAGCCATCTTTTATGGATGGATGTAATACTTAGACAAGATCTGATTATAGGGTGTGACAACAAGGGTATGCAAGTAATCTTGCTAATGGACTATTGAAGGGAGGGTTGTATGAATTTTTTTGTGGGCGCATTGTGGGTGACAATCATGAATATTGATGGAGATTTTAGTTGAGTGGAGGCCATGATGGGATTATTGAGATCCAAAATCGTAGAGATCGGGCAAAGATCTTTGAGTGTGGTTGTTGATTTTAGAGTGTATCGATGTGTGGTAGAGTGTACTCAATTGTTACTTGGAGCAGCTAATGGTAGCTGTGGTTGAGCTACAATGATGATTAACAAGGATCCAGCATAGGATACTTTTGGTGCGAGACACGAGATGTGAGTAGACACTACAACAAACAGAGCATGCTGTCATTAAGTTATGAGGCAAGTGAGAATTATTGATCAAATGATACATGCTAATGGAGAAGACATGTGATTAGTGGTGGGCAGAACATGTTTCATATGTGCTATAAGCAAAGCTTTGTTAAAAATTACACAATAAAAAAAAAAACTCGCTTCAACACTTTTTCGATTGCAATGAGGCTTACGCCTTGTTGGTGTTATGTGAGGCTTATGCCTCACATGATATGAGCCTCAAGGCTCTCCTCACCTCAAGTTTTGTGAGGCATTTGTTTTTATATTTAGCTTTAAAAAATAAATATTATTTTAAATTATCAAAGTAATGCACATGCCCTAACAAACACGCAATCGATCTCAAAATAGACATCACTTAAGCGCATTTACTCTCACATCCTCTCTATTCACACTTAGTGTTGGCCATCGCTTTACCATTTTACTTGTGATATTCTTATTTTGATATTAGATAAGGGTGGGGAGAGAAAAACTTATAATTTAAACTTATTTTGAATCATTATGCCATTAGGTTTTACTTTGATATTAATGTAACATTTCTTCAAGATATGATGTCCTCGTATTAATATATTTCTTAATATTTTGTAAAATTTATTACTTCCTACTATATTATGATGTTATTATGTTGCATTTTAATATGTTTTAACATAGGATACTTAATGCTTTATACTTTAATGTGTGTACAATATTTCTTATTTTATGTAATTTGTTGGTTTTGAGGCTTACGCCTCATCTCACGGATGAAAAACACCTTGATACCCGATTGCGCAATTTTAAACTTTGAAGCGAAGTAATACATCACAATGTGTGAATAAGCACACCTTAGAAAATGGTGGTGGAAGTGATGGTGTAGTACACGCAACAAAGTGATGGCGAGGTGTAGTTTTTGCAGTGCATCATGGGAAATGGCGAAGACAAAGTTGTGGAGATGATGATTGTGGATCTAGTTGCACAAATGTGACAATGGATTCTGATCTTGGATCATGGGAAAGATGCTTAGTCCACAATGTCATGGTGTCGATAACAACTAGGATGGGTATGTGATGGGAGAAAGGCATGTAATGCATCACAAGAATGGATCACATGTGGGTAATGGCGCTGGTCCTTGTTGGCTTTGATGTTTGTGGTGTTTGCTTGAGTGTTGTAGATGTTTATTGGGTTTGCTCCACAAGTTTTAATAAGAGTGAGATTTTGGCAGGACCTAAACATAGTAAAGAACAAGAATTCAACTTTGATACCAAATAATATCTTCAAAGAGAGATTATGGAAGAGGAAGAAAAGAAAAAGTGAGAAAAAAAGAGATACTATAAGAAAAGAGAGATGGAGAGAGATAAAAGGAGTCTAGAGAATCAATATTTAATTCAACAATAACTGTTCTAGCATATTTGATCCCTTTTATATAGATTAGACTCATAATGTCTTAAACCACTCATGTTATGTTAAAATAGAAAGACTTCTAATGACCATATTTCTTGCTACAATATTGACATTACTTTTTAGTATAGTTTTTCTTATCTTTTTCTAGCCCTTCTATGTCAATGATACTACAGGAGGTAGCGGAAAACTTAATTGCTACCCTTGGGCATACAACATTGAAGAACACAAGATGATGTTCATAACTATAAAGGTATCAAGCACACAATGCCTCGCTGTTCTATTTCAAGCAAAATTGATATCTTCATTGATTCTAAACCCTAGTATGTTAGGGATAGTGAGGGTGGTTCTAGTGATGTTGAAAGCATGGCATCATTAATTTTGAGGAATTGATGTGATAGCATGATAATGTTAAACCTTTATGATGGTGAAACCTCTACATGCACATTTCCAAAGCCTCATTAATGGGCAACACTGTTGCTTGGCATTTTTTAGGATGTAATCAACTACAATCTGGTCATGTATAATAGGTTCATGGAGATGAGCTTAGAGGGTTTGTCATTTAGAGGAAAAGGGATACCTTAAACCCTAACTTGGCCCTTATTATTCAACTACAATGTTTTGCAAGCCTTTCAATTTTTATTCAATTAAAAATGAATTAAAATGATTGTCCATTTTTATGAGATTCTTATGATGAGTATATATATGATAAGTCAATGATGGCATCTCACCATTTACTATCAAAGATGTGATGTTCAATAATCATTTTATAGTAATTACTTTATTTACCCAATTTTTAAGTTACATTATATGTTTTAATTTCATTTTGGTATTATTTATACTAAATTATGATGATTAATGGATCATGTATGGAAGTTGATGTAGAAAGATATTAGATAATATGTAGTGGGACAAAATATTTTATGTTATTTCTTTAGGGCATTTACATATATATTGCATAATTTTTTTTATATTAACATATTTAATACCTAAGTGTTAGAAATGTAAATATGTGTGTGTGTATATATAAAGAGAGAGAGAGAGAGAGAGATATATATAAATACCTTTAGGTGTTAGATTTATAAATACATAGGAATTGTGTGGTATGTATGTAAATTTTTGATGTTTTATAGAGTCAATATATGGGATGTTAAGAGATAAAAATTTTGTCTTCACCTTATGAATGACTATTATCAAACAGATGAAAGAGATTATATATCAGATAAAAGAAAAGAGACAATGAGAAGTTCATTTTTATAAGGTGCTTTTGTAATATTCTTACACAAATATAGAAAGTATAAATATATTAATCTAAGTTATCCCATTTTATAATTATTAACCTCTTTTTTTTTTATGCATTCTTTTTAAGGGTATCATATCTATTCTTGGATTAATTAAAATTCCAAATTGTGTCACCACATAATGATATGGATATATCAAATAGAGGAACAAATATTTTTTCCAATTATTAAAGAAAGCACTATTTAATTAACTTAAGGTGGAGTTTGCTAACTTTTTTGGATTTAGTGATGTTTTTGCATCATGGAAATTAAGATGGGGGATGTTAATGGAGAGATATTAACTACAAGTGATGACATTAGCATGTCTAAAATTGTTAGTCTATTTATAAATGAATTATCTTTAAAATTATGTGTTTTTTTTAGATGAAGGTGAATGTGTAATTGAAGAGGCCACAAATACTAGTGTTAATGATGACAATACATTAAGTGTTAATTGCAAGTTGTTATGCATCATCAATATGCTTAGAAGTCATATTTTATTTGATGATTTTGAAGTGGACGTTGGTGTTACTCTTTTGTTTAAGATTTTTGATATTTTCAAAATATTTGACAACTAGTAATGATTGATGAATGCTAATATTATAAACATATGAAAACTTTTTTTTTATGTGTGTGTGTGTGTTTCTCTAAATTTGTTCCTTGGTTGTAGAAAATTGATGCAAAATTGTCTCTTGATACCTAAATTGGGATTAATTTGTATAGTCAAGGAACTAATGATTATTTTAACACATTTTATGTGAGGGATTAGGGACCTTTTGTGGATCAGTTTTATATAGTTGAGGGCCTAATTTTGAGAAATGTGATATTCTAGGTTAAATTGATCACACATGAATAATCAAGGGATTATTTTAGGATTTAATATTTACATAACATAAATTTAATGTTTGTTCTAATCAAGAAACAACCTTTATATAAATGCTAGGGTGAGGCTACACACATTAAGCTACCCTAGATTTTGCATTAGTGGGAGTTCCATGTGATAGCTATGCCCCTTTATATTTGGTTTTATTCTTCTTCTTATAAATCTTTTATCTTCTAAATATTCCTTTAATAAAAAACATGATGAACTATTGAAAATAAAGTTTTTTATCCATTGTCACTTGTTTTAAGGCTCATAACTAATCTAGTTTAAGGAAGTTTTGATTGACTTGAACTTCAAAATTATCAAATTTGGGTCAACTAAATTTGACTTGAAATTGATTTAATTTTGAGTAGAGCTAGATCCACACAAAATGGCTCAATTTGACTTGAGCTAGCTTTACATTCAATTTTAAGACGACTCAAAATCTATTGAATAACTCAAAATTGGAAAAATTATATGGATTGGGAGGTGGGATTAAACCCAAAACCTCTTGCACAAGTTAAAATAATAATAATAATAATAACAGATGGACCAACTACTACTTACTATGTAGCATGCATGTTATATTAAATATATGTAAATTTGAGCGGAATCAAATTGAATATCGAGCAAGCTTTGTAGACATGAAATTGAATAAATGAGGTGGAGGTTAAAATCTCTTAATTGCGATCGATTAAATCGCTTGATTTGAAAATCCGACTTGAATCTAAAATATAAAATTTAATTAAAAAATCTTGCAATTAACGACCAATTAAATAGGAAAATCAATTTTAACAAAATTACAGCGTATATCGGTCGGGGGACGCAAACGACTCAGCTAAAATGAAATCGCAGCCATCGCGAAAGCGTCGAAGCACTATCGATCGCCCGCGATCGATTCATTGAAGGTATACGCTTCGATCAATTTTGAACGACGTCGTGCAATTTCACTTGACCTGGCCATTGACTTTGCAATGAACTCCGATCGCAAATCGATCATCTTGGATTTATTCGCACAATGATGAAAATACCTAAGATTGATACTTATATTATTAGGATTTATTATTGAGATAATTCATAAAATTTTGACATTCTCTCCACTCGCTCTCGCTCTCGCTCTCGCTCCTCTCGTCCCGTGCTCCTCTCTATTTCCTCTCGGTCTCCCTCTTTTGTTATCGGTTTCGAAGCCCCTCTAGCTTCCTCGGCTGATTTCCTTGTTCGGATCGTCCGTCCCTTTCGAGTTCTCCGAGCCCGATTACCTTCGGTTCCGTGAAACCCTAGCTACCTCAACCGAGGGTTCTTCTCCTTCTTCCCCTTTAGCAATCAACACTTTCCAGGTTGTTTCTATTCAACCTCTTCCTTTCTTGCTTTGCGGGTTAACTAGTTCTTACTTTGCGGGTTAACTAGGTTTTGCCTAAAGGAAGTGATGAGTATATAATGTTCATGTTGATTCGCGGATTGTTTTTTGGATTGCTGAAATTTATCGTTTCGGTTTTGTGCTTTGATTGGATGATCATTCTTCACGCAATCCTTTCTCGCCATTTCCTGCAATTCCCGTTTCTTCTCCATAAGCCGTGCCTCTTGAGACACGAGGGACGGAATCCTGAAGGAAACTGTAACTATTGTGTGTGCTGGAAGTGAAGCTAGGCGTGAGAATTGGGAAATTTGATTTTAAGAAGTTTCTTGATATTTTGGCTACTATCTTTAGATCGAATATTCATTTTATTGCAACTCTGCGAAGCTGGAAATTTCTTATACCTTGACGAGGTTGCTAGTAGTCTAAAGAGCTGCATATGTTACAATTAATAACAAATACAGATTCTTGAAATTTTTGAAATTCTGAAGGTTGGATTCAAGAGGAGTTGTAATAATTGGCAGGAGATATCCCAAGGGCTTCTTATTACTTAATTCACTATGATTGGCTGATATATTTTCTGATGATTCCAATTTTCGATCCTTTTTATGGCAAATGCTATTCATGTTCTTAATGAAATTTTGATAGTTCCTTATCAAATCTTTTTATCCAATTGGTGTACTGTTGATGTTGATGTGCCTAAAAAAAAGAGGGGATCTTTGATGCCCAACGAATGAATGAAAGATATCACTTTTGAGCATGTTATCACTTATACTTGCCATTTCTATCACTTGACATCTTATTATATGAATATAAAATTTCGATTTAGAAAGGTGCTTTTATTAAAAGCTTATGTTATAGCTGCTATATGTTAAATGCAAAATTTGTGAAATGACGATGAAAATGATCTAAAGAAAGGCTATCAATTATATTTTAATTTAAATATACGTGTGAATCAAATTTGTTAAATTCTTTGTCTTTATAATACCGTTGCGTTATTGCGTAAAACTGATAAAACTGCCATTGCGTATTGTTATGTGGGAGAAAAATCTGTGATAAATATCTGTCGCGTTGTTCCGGAACGGAGAAATCGATAAATCGCTTTTTCCCGTGGTGGAAAATCGTGATAAATCGCGTTCACATTGTTCGTCGGCAAAACTTTAATACTGCGTTGTTCCAATCGGAAAAATCTGATAAAGTAAGCTTTGTTATCGGCCTGACAAACGTTATGATATAAGTATTCTTACGTTGTTCAACGACAAAAATCTTTATCGTGTTAATGCGTGCGCTTTATGGCGTGGTGAATGAAATAAATTTTCTAGGGTGTCTCCACCGGTATGCGTGGTGGTGGAAGCTTCTCCGGCGACAATCACGATGATCAGGAGTTCATTTGATAAATAAAATGTGAAATGTCTTAAGTGTTTGAAAAGGAAGGTATGCGTATGTTTATTAAATGCTTAGCTTATTATTATCATATAACAATTATAATATGTTTCTTGGTTTAGTTTGTTCAGATTTTCATAGCGTATGTGACTTAAAAAGTTAATTCATTTTCAAGATTATCGATATGAATGGGTGAAAATAAAATGTGACACACTCAATTCGTGATATGATTTAAACTTTACTTTTAGTATATCTTTATTTGTTATATAAATGAGTTAAAAATAAGACATCTTAAGAGACGAAGTAAAAATTCTAGATCCACATTTTTGTCGTATGGCGTTAAAAGAAAAAAATAATACAAACATGTCATATGTTTAGAAACAAAATGAGCTTCATGTTAAAATGTTTAAGTGACATGATTCATTCAAATATTGTGTTATCATTATATTATTTGAATCTTTAATATCAAGTTAAATGAAATCGATCTTATGAAGATATTCTTTTACTTAACCATTGATTAATCAAATAGAAATAATCAAATTCATACTCTATAAAATCCATGATTGATTTGTTAAAAAAACGGTGCATCTACGATCTGATGATAAGTGGTTGAAAGAAAGCATATCATTTAGAAAGATGTTTCAATAAATTTCTTTATACACACGATACGCAATGTGAAAGAGTCAATCGTATCTTTAGATAAATCATCTTACTGGCTAGTTGAAAATTCCTTATAACTGTAAACTCTACCTCATGATAACATTTGAAATGGTCAAATTCATATTTTGAAATATCTATGTCATTCGATGTTAAGTATCAGTGATTTATAATTCATTATCTTATAACATCAAAACTTCAACTTGTTCGTATATTACAATATTTTAAAGAGCATCTTTTATGTAAGTTGATAAACAAATCTTTAAATAGGCGTATCAAATGATGAAATGAAAGAACATATGTCACATATCGGTTGTCTTGGGGTAGGGTTAACCTCCTAAAATCTAATGCCATTTATCTTATTTTCAACCTAATAAAATACTAATAATTTTATCATAAAATAAGATAAATCATCTCATCATTGTTAATATTCTCTCAAGTTCAAAATCTCAGAAGAAAAGTCTTACTCGATCCCATGTTGTAGAAGTTGAGTTTGAAGAACGATAGATCTTGAAATAATTAATAGATTCTTTTGAAGATAGTGAGTTGATATCTTCGGTTTGATCTTCTTGACCGGTTCAAACTTAAAATCCATCACTTCAGCTTTGCATTCATGTCAAATTCACTTAGGCATTCAAATGTAATATTTAAAAAAAAGAACAATATCTTTGTATGTATGTTGAAGTGTCCGATTAATATCAGAAACATGTATCCAAATCTGAGTAATCTGAAAGAATCTTGTCGGTTTTCGACGGATCAAAAACTAAAATTTGATATTATAAGAATTTAATTAATAATATATGAAATCAATAATAAATATATCTGAATATGAATCGGCATACTTAAAATTCAAAAAAAAAAATCTGAGCGATCTCATGTCAATCCCAGAGTTGGAGGTTTGAGAATGATAGATCTTGAAATAATTAATTCAGATCTCATCCTCTGAAGATAGTCGAGTTGACGATATCTTTGGTTTGATTGGGGGGGTCAATAAATATCGGTCGAACTAAACTTAGATCTACATTTCAACTTAATATTATGTAATTTTCGAATACTAATATGTTAAAATGTTTAGACATTTAAACCATATGCAAATTAGATATAACAAAAGAACATATCTTTACATCTTAGGTTTGGTCTTGGATAAATTAAACTTAAAAAATTGATATTATAAGATTTTCAAATTAATAATATAGAAATTTACAATATAATACAATATAAGATAAAATTACAAAAAATTAACGTCATACATGTTTAGAGTGGACGAGGTTTTGAAGGATTATCTTTTGAGACAATGAATTAAGGCACGATCTTCACAAAAATCGGATAGAGTAATCTACATCGATATTAATCCTATAATCGAGAAGGGTAATTGTAATTAAAATTTAATAATAAATGATCATATATTCAAATATAAATCAATCATAAAATGATCAAAATTCAAATAAAATAATGAAATATAAATGAAAACAAAATTAATTATTTAAATTAAAAAAAATCAATCCTCCATAGCTTGTTTGTGTTGGACAAATTAAAATTTTTTTAAAAGCGTCTCAAATCAATCATGTATATTCACTCAAATATTTAAAGCTGGGGCGTGGCCGTGTCCTCTCTGGTTTTCATATGTGCATAAATGGCGTTCGATAGGACTCATATGGTTTACGATATAACTAAATTATGGTACGCCATATGATGCTTGACGTGAAATAAATGTATTTGGTTAAGCTATGTTAAAGGTTGACTTATATTTGTCTCCTTAAACTCACTCAGTCTGAGACCTTGGGCAGCATAAATGTATTCTTGATAAGGATCGCGGTGTTGTCGACTACCTCCATTCGGACTTGGGATCGCGGCTAGGGATCGAATCATGGGCATCGTCGTCCAAAGTTTTAAATTAAAATAATAATTTCAGTTAACTCCACTCACCGATTATATCTCTTCGTTATTTAACGATTGTTATGAAATCTTCTCTCAAATTAGGGATGATAATTACTATAAGCTTCATAGGAAACCTAACATATATAAAAAGTTTTCACCAATGAGAATGAAATCTTTGGGTGTCTTTATCTATTCATGTCTTCAAATTTTCAGACAATAACTCTTTTTTTTTCCAAAAGAGGGTGGCCTCTGATCCCATGATCATTGGGGATAAGTTTCTTTTATATTTAATTTAGTCAATCCGTTATAATTGGTGGGGTATAAAAAAATGAATGAAATAAGAAATGAAAATGAAATGGAAAATGATAAGATAAAAGCGAAAACTTTAAAGTTTTCTAAATAAAATCTTAAGTCATTTGAGAATTTATTTAGTGCATGCGTTTAGTATGTTTCTTATCATATCCATAATTTTGAAAGGTGATATTATTTTTTAATTCTTAATTTTTACTTTTAAACTCAGAATGACACTCCGAATACAATCAGTATCCTTGGTAATGGCCTCAGGTTTGACGCCATCATCGAATGTTGGAGCGATACATACGAGCTGATCAGCGAGCAAGTTCATCAACTTCAAGTACTTCGTCTTGCGCCATGCGCAATCTGAAAGCTCGTTGAAATTGTGACCCTCTCAGGGTTACTAAAAGCAATCGCTTTGAGAGGCTTGGACACCAAGAGGGTTATTCTTGGGTGGATTGTCCTAGTCCCCGCCAATCTCAATCTCTTGAACCATTCAGCTGGGGAGGCCAGTGGCCTTGCGCTAGCAGAGCGCTCGATTCTGCAGCTCGAGCTGCCCTGATAGAACCGTATGGATCGGTTTGATAACCTTAAGTGGGTTAAAGCAACGCTCTTGGCACTCAGTGTCCTTACGGACTCCGGCGTCGATTCCACTCCTCTGGGAAACTATATCTCAGCGCATCGGTTCTCCAAGTTGCCAGAGAGAGGATGAAAAGAAAATACCAAGGTCCCATTGTCGAGGGATGCTGATTGCTCTCCAGAGATCATCCTAATTCAAATGCATATCCATGTCCGGTGAGCATTGGGGTGACACTTGGACAACGCGTCAGAAAGCGGAAAGGTCCGTGGAAAGTAGATATGGAGAGCCAAAGAAATTGCTTTAGAAAGCAGCGGTGACATTGTGAATTCAGGAGATCAAATCTATCGGATGAGGAGCTAAAAGAGGGCCCCCATGATATTCTGACACGAATCCCAGGGGATCCAAGTCAATAAACTCCGTCCGTGGTCAATTGACCCTAATAAAGCTCTCCATGGAATCGAAATTCGATGGAGCGTCGTCGAGAAATTCGTGTAAGAAGGATATTACAGAAAATAATATATATCAACAGTTAAATGGCCGCAAGTATATTAATGCGTCGTCTATCTCCTCAACTCAACAAGAAACATGTTAAAAATGTTGAATAAGAGGGAAGAAGAAGAAGGGAAGAAAATCACCTTGATCTAAACTTTGGCGCATTGTTGAGTGGCTTCCAACAAGATGGAAAAGGTTAGTAATGTTTTTGTCATTTAAGATTGAAAACATGCTTCATCCTTTAAACCCTAAACTTAGACTTTAATCACTTGCTAGGAACTTATATTAAAGCATACTCTAATCACATTCATCTTTAAATCATGATTAAATCTTGATAGAATAATCTAAACAATCTTTGAACCAAATCAAATATTGTTTGAATGTTATTCTCTCAATATTGGAACTAATCCATATTTGATTTTCTCTTCTCAACTTATGAGCAATCTTATAGTTATATTTGACACATCAGATTTTTTTCTGACCATCTTCAACCCTAATTCGTTCATGATTGAACTGCCTTTGAAGAAGGGTTGAAAAGGATTGAAGTTGGTTCTAAGGTTACTCAAGCATGGGTTGAAGGTGGCTCGAGATTTCATTAAAGACTAGTGAAAGATGAGTCGATCATTTTTTGGTATTGTTTAACTTAATCAAATATTGTTTAATGTTCTTGCCTCAAGATTTTAGATCCTTTTCATGGTCTAAGGATCTCAATGGTTACGATTATGGTCATGTGTCAATTGTGCATATCGTATTCAAAATGTAATGTACATGGATTGTTTTGGTGAGTCCAGTGTCACTTGTTGAAGCCTTGTTGGTTAATCGATCCAATTTAACGCACCATGCAGCTTATGTCAAGTGGGCGGCAACATTGATACTATCAATGTCAGAAGAAATATGGAGACTTGTACCAGAAGGTGCTTTGTGTTGGATATGCATTAGCGTATGATGTTTAATATAATTGGGCACAATTAATTCTTATTGGCAGCCTGAAAGTTGTGTTTGATTGATTTCTTGTCTCTAGCTCATGTACTGAAATCTAAGTCTTTTCATCCATTCTAGTTACAAGTTTACCAAAAAATTCGCTTTTCATACTGGCTGTATAACAGCATGCTAATGATAGGCTTGAACTTGGTTCGAGTTGGATGTTATGCCATTGGGGTGTGCTAAGTTATGAATGAGATTAGACAGCAACAACAAGCCTTTATCCCACTCTATATGGGATTGGCTACATGAATCTTTTTCTCCATTGTTTCCTAGTAAGTGTGATACTAGACAAGAACATATAACAAAATTGTTTCTTGTAAAACATCTGACAATTCATTGAATTTACTATTAGGAAAATGATCAAATTTTAACGGCCTTAAAAATTTTTTCTTTCCCATTTGTATAACATCGATACAACAGGTTATGGCATTTTCTTTCTTGAAACGCGGTCAAATTGATTGCTTTAATGTACCTGGGTTCTTTTTTTACAATATTGTTTTAGTAAATCCTTTTGAAGTTTGAATAGTTGTTGGGGCAGGTTTTGATTGGCCAATTAAATTGCAAATGTCATTATGCCATTGTAGTGAATAATAACCGTTTACTTTCACAAAACGCTAAAAAAAATGAAAATATATGAAAAAAAAAACATGGGCTATAATGTAGTTTTTTTTTAGATTATGGGCTCATGGATTGACCCTATATCCATCAGCCCATTCTATCTCGAATCTAATAAGGCCAATCTATTACTTCATGTTTAACAGCAGGACATGGTCTAATTAACAGCTAATCCACCCCATTACTATTAACTCTACTGTATTAGCATGAAACTTGGTCATTGTTGAGAGTGGCTTCAAACAAGATGGATGAAGCAGTAGTCTGTTATCAAAACTTTTATTAGCATTGAAGGGGCTATTTGTTCAAGTTAATGTGCGATTGTTCATGTGATGAACTGTAGCTGTAATTTCCCTTGGCTGCTGACGATTGAACAGTTTATATTCTTTACAAATGTTTTCTGTTTTAAAATATTAATTTCATGTAAAACAAAACATTAAAACTTGATTATTAAAACCATCTCAGGAACTTGGATGAAGAGTTTCTGGTCAATGATTGAATTCATCGTTTTATAATGTAATGCAGGTATCCTGACAGATGTTGGAAAACACTTTTGATGTTGATATAGCAGCCTACTTCTTGAGCTACGTAGATGGGAAAAAGTAGTATAATTGGCTTCAAGTTGTCGTGGAGGAAGTTCTTCGTTTTTACTGTGAGATTTGTGGTTTTTTTTATCCCCCTCTTATCTGTTATGACATGCCTTTGTTATTCGTTAAAACTGGGAAGTGTTAGAGAGGTGATAAATATGTTTCCTCCAACTGCATGTGCAGAATTTTTGTTGTTCCTTTGTTTTGGAATATGTAAAGGGAAGAATGTATGACTTTAATTGTAAAATTTGTTCTTGCTGCCTGCTTCATATTTGTAATCCACATTTGGATTAAAAAAAATACTTAAAATATGGTGTAAATGCTTATATTTATGGTACTATATATACCACATTTTGTAATTTATTTATTGGAACTTACAACATTCTTATCTGTTCACACTTACGATGCACAAATATTTTTAAAATTGTTTGAAGCTGTCAAATTTCAACTACAGTTACACGGTTATGATTTTCTCTCCGGATATGAAACTATTGCCTTAATCTTTCAAATTCATTTTCGAGTCCTGAATACTTTGAATCCAAGGGTTAAAAGCAGTTCAACCAGTCGAACGAACAACCATAATCGAAACTAATATGTTAGCATCTCACATTGCAACTAACAAAGTTATCAAGTGGAATGAGGTTATATTTCCAAACTCCTGGACGATACCCTCTGCTAATCTTAACCAGACTCGATCGATTATTTCTAACCGATGTTGAAGTTTGATTTAATCTTCAAGATCTATTACCCTTCATAGATTTCTTTCTTAAACCTCGAAAAGCTAGATCTACTAGTTCTCCTACTTGAACCATCTATTGAAGCACTTTGATTAAATCAAAATCATATTTATCATCCAGATGAGAAAAATAGATCTACTCCTTCAAATAAACTTTAGTGTTAATGAATTATAAAATAGGATCTAAGTAGAGAAGTCGTTGAGAATATTTTAACAAATATGATAACTTCGAATTTGGTATAGAAGTATCACTTAAGAACAAAATCGAAATATCATTTATATTTCAAAAAATGATAGAAAGAAATGGGCAAACTAAAACAATCTCCTTTGTTGCTTAGTTTTTCTATACTCAAAATTGTATCTAATAAGAAATACGAGAATGGGAAAGTGATCAAACTTCTTTATCTTTCATCACTAAAATGGTTGATGATAGAAATTAGACTTTTGGGAAGATCAATTTCGATCCTCAAATTTTAAAAGAATTTATTACTATAATTAAACAACTTAATTACAGTAATAGTATTCTCCAAATTATTTCTGATCATCTTTTTAGTCTCGAATCTAAAATTAATCAATTAATTAAACAAAAAACTCCTAATCAAGATATTAATAAAGCTTCTAAGAAGGCTTCAACAAGTATTACTCCCTTTGTTAGACCTTCGTTTTAGTCCCTCCTAAACTTACGTTTAATTTAGGACATTCTTCTGAAGACATTCAGAACTTGATCCTTAAATTAAAAGACTAATCCATATGTACTCTAGAAGATACTATCCCCAGTACATCGGAAGCAGATTCTAGAGAATTTTCTGCAACCGAATCTGAAGATGATGATAATATTGAAAGAGCCCAAGGACTTTTTCAAGAATTATAAAATCTGCATTCTCTTGATATACAAAAATTATCTTATCTAAAGAAAAACATGGATAAACACTATTATAAATGACCCATGCCCCAACATTTACTTTTCGAAGAAAACACAAATTTATTTGGTAATTTCTATGATGACGACTCTCTTTAAAAATGGAATATTGATGGTCTCTCAGAACATCAGATCCATCACATGTTCCACCGCATGCTCATGTTCGTCATTGCGATTTAGTCTCGTCATAGAACTGCTAAATCCTTTGATTCCGAAAGAGCCATTGTTGCGGGATTTTCTGGGGTTCTTAAAGGATGGTGGGATAATTTTCTCACCATACCTCAAGGCGAGGATCTTCTTAGTGAAGTTGATATTACAAGAATCTTTTCCAAAACCCATGATATCATAATCTTCTTCAAGCTATTATAGACCATTTTTCTTGGGAGTTGGAGGAAGAAAAACTCTCTTTACTCCAAAATTTCATTGCCCATCCTTAACTCATTTTAGATGGTATAAGGATATCTTCCTTACTGAGTCATGACTCATATGTTAATAGCCTTTATTGGAAGCAAAATTTGAAGGACTTTAATTTTTGTAGAAAGGTTAAGACTATTCTTAAATACGATGGTACTATACCTTATGAGAACCTTACATACTATCTTCTGCTTGCATTAAGACTAGATTAACTATTTGTTCGATCTTAAACTTAAGAAGATGAAGAGGGAACGCTTCTTGAAAAATGTCAACTTCGGAGAATTATGAACATTCAGTGAACCCTGTGTATGCTCTTCCTCTTCCGATTACTAAAAGGCGAATCATTTTTTTAATAATTTTCATTTAGGAGCTATTTTCATCCAATAAGTAAAGACTTCCTGATAGGATAAAAAAATATTAAGTTCAACACCGTAATTCCATCTAAGAATCAATGGGAGGATCTTTATTAATAATATCTTTGTTAAATGACATAAAATGTCTTCTCTTATCGTTAATAAAGAAGGCCTTCATCATAAAACGAGCGTATAATTAATTTACACAATTTTATGTTATAAATTAGTGGATAAAAGATTATTTTTCCTGATGGAGTTAACATCCATTCACTTGTAAAATGTTATACAATACATTTCTTTGCTGAATCATGTGGTTGATCATCGCGACGTGAAATTTCAATATACTTTATTAAATTTTTTCATAAGTCTGAGAGATTGCTTTATATGAAACTTTTAAATATCTTTCAATAAATTATGATAGAATAATCTGAGGGATTTATTTCAATAATATTATGTTTGATTTCCTCAGAGAAATAAATAGGTTATTGAGTAACGATATCTTTAAGGGATGAAGCTGCTACAGTCTTGGATGATTCACCTTTTTCAACCGTGATTGAAGAAGAGCCATATAAGAGTTTTTAAATGAGAGAAATGATCCTCAATATTGTTTGAGAAAACAAGGACATCATCGATATAAATAATAATATATTTAAAGTAATCTTTAAATATATTATTGATATCTGAAATTGAAACATTTTTAGCAAACAACATTATTCCATTCATTGTGCCCAAAAGTAAAACTATTTTATTCTTTGATATGAATCGCGCGATACGATTTTAAATCAAATTTAAAAAATATTTTGGCATTATATAGCCTATTGAGAAGATCTCTTTTATTAGGAATATGATACCTGATCCATTTTAAAACTTGATTGAGGAGCTTGTAATTAATTACAAGTCTCGGTTTACTTTTCCTCTCAGCGTTCGCAGAATCGGTCATTTCCGAGAATAGGTGCTCGAATTATCTTTTTAGATAATAATTGGCAATCCCAATTTTGCATAAAGAGAGATAATGCTCATTCATTTGACAAGGACTAACCTTGGTGGGAATATCACGTTAAATTAAATTATGTCATGTATAAGTTAACATGAATTTTTCTATCCCAAAAGACAATTGAGTTTTCACCACACATCCTTTTGAATAAACAAAATTGAATTTTTTCTTTTATCTGAGGAGAATAAAGTTTTTGCTTAATAGTTAAATAAAAAATTTCTTCTTTCAGATAATTTAAATGCAGACTTATTATTAAGTCTATTCATTTCGTTGATAATAATTTTTTTGGGATTGGTGATAAATCGAAATGTGATTTTTTTATTTCAAATAATACATTGAATTTCGATATCATCAATTCTTGTTATGAGCATTATTTTGAGAAGAAAAAGAGTTCCTAGAATAATATGCTGAGTCAAATTTTTGACTAGAATAAAAGGCATTTGCAGAAAAATGTCATCCGACAACAACATGCTTGTAATTAATGATTTCCATTTCCTTTAAGCCTTTGGGTGATTTTTTCAAAATATTTTGAAGGAACAAGTCCTTCTGCTGCATAAATCATCGCCGTTAAATTGGGTAAAATAAATTCTTTATTAATGATTAATTTAATAGAGATATATTATTTTTGGTTTATAGCCTTTCTCTGCAGAATCCTAGTTCTTGGTAGAGAGGATCATCATGAGAATAGGTCGTCTTCTGGTTTAATTCTAAATTCATAAGACGTCCATTCATATGATATTGTTCAACCTTAAGCTGTTGAATCTCTTGTTGTAGTTGCTTTAATTCGGATTTTAAATCAGTTAAAGAAATTACTGTAGCTGATGAAATAGCTTTAGATCTTCTCTTATATACTTACGTCATAAAGTATAGGAGGTTTGGCAATTTGTCAATTTTATTTTCATTAAGAAGACTAATAATCTTATTTTGGGTTGAAACATCTTCAACTTTAGCTAAGATTTAAATTAGTTGATCTTTCCTCAATAGTGGCGTGAAAAGATCATCATATTAATATATTTTATAGTAATCTGTTTGTTGGAAGGGACGACAACAATCGATGATTATCGATGGAAGCATTCTCTTCTTCATTCTTTTTTTAATTAGATGAAGTAAGACGAATTTTTATTAGGGTTTGTTTTAACCCTTCATCCATGTGTACTTCATTTAATTTTTTCTTAACAGTACACCTGTTAGCATAATGACCCATACGACCACACTTATAATATTTGATTTCTCCTTTCCCTTTAGGTTTAGGCTTAGAGGGTTTAGGATTTTATTTTTGTTAGGATATAAAAACTTATTTATTATTAAAACTTAAAAATTTACAGCAGTAAGCAGAATAGAAGGACGAGTACACCAGAGAGCAGAAGAGGAGGGAAGAGGAAATAAGAGAAAAAAAGCGAGCACCAAACAAACAGAGCTTCTATATATAGGAGAAGCTAAAATAAAAAAAACTTTACTTAAACATTAAGTAAATGTACAATAAAAAAACGTAATGGAGAAGATAATGCGCACTTTCTGAAAAAGTGCGCGGAAGTGGTAGGAATATTGTTACCTTTGATCCGAAATTGGCGGACTATTAATGAAATAATCGTCACTTTAGAAGTAAGACATGGACGTAGTGTTTGAAATAATCTTTGGTCCACTTTGTAAAGTAAAGTGACACCAATAATTTGAGAATAATGCTTTCCATCATGGAATCCACTAATTTTCGTTAGTGGATTCAATGTTGACGTCGTCTGACGATTCATCACTGTCACAAATGTAAATTGGGTGTTTGAACACTTTTGCGATCCCAGATTTTTTGAACGATCCTTATCTAGTTTTATTCTCATGAGATTATCTTCTGTTATCGAAACTTCATCAACATAGCTCATAAAAAATCTATATTTTTTTTGAGGTTGTTTATTCAAGATAAGAATTTATAATGAATTTGATCTTTGAGTTTATCTTCAACACTAATCGATTCCACCATTTAAGCATGATTTTGGCGTTGAAGGACCAATTGGTTAAATGAGTCTTTTCCAAGTGTAACATTCTAGGTCCAAATCCCATTAGATTGAGATTGGATTGGATTGGATTGGATTGATGGATTGGATTGGTTGATTGGTTTGTTAGCTTAGATCGGTCATTCAAATCAAATCGTCGAGAACTTCTATTAGATTAGATTGATTAGATTAAATCATATCATATCATATCATATTATTTTATTTTATTTTATTTATATACAAACACATATTTATATATCATTTCTGGCATGATTAGTGGTTAAAACTTTTTTTTTTATGTTAAAGATGGCTCAGTTTGAATCATCCTCTTTTTGATTTTTTAGATTATTCATTTCGACAATTCGAATAAATATAAATGAAAATTTCTAGATTTCAACAAGAGTAAACAAATAAACAATTTTCAAAGCGACGTCAAACATGAACAAGAGTTCTTTCGCTCAAGCTCTTACACTCCCTAGAGGAGGATGTGTGTGTGTGAGAGAGAGAGAGAGAGAGAGAGAGAGAGAGAGAGAGAGAGGATGCTATAGAAGCTAAACGAAAGAGAGAATAGCTATGATAGCAAAGTCTTACTCGCTCAGAATAATGGAGATGGAAGTGCGAATCTTATAATTGCCTCTTTGTTAAGGGAGATTATAAAATTGTTATTGAAAATAATGCTGCCTAAAATTATTGCTGGTTGAATATCTAGAGATTGATTGGTTGCAAAATTTATGTTAAATCTTGTCAAGCAATCTTTTTAGTCACATAAATCTTATTATCGTCTTAAAATTATTTTTATTGCATTTTAGGCTAAATCTTGAATTACTAAATTCATAATATTTATCATGATAAATAGTTTTCAGAATTTAATCCCTCCCATTTCTACCCGAAAACCCTCGAAAAAACAAAGCGCTGGCGGAGGGAGCTATAGCTAGAAACCCACATCTTTCTTCCCCTGTGCTTTCTTAACCGAAACCATCGATTAAGAGAAGCGAGACGCTGCGAAGGTAACCCTCGTCTTTCCCCTCACTCCCTTGATCGGGATTCAGTTTGTGTAAATCTTGCAAATCTGCCTGCCAACCGGATTTACTAAGTCCGGGATTTAAGGAAAAATGGAGGAAAAACGGGAGGAAAAATTCTGTGGGATTTAAAGTTGTCATTTCTGCTGTTTGGCAGGAATTAAGTTAAATCATGTTTAAATCCTGCTACCAAAGCCCCTGAACTGTTTTATTAATGATTCTGGTGTTAAAAAGTATTCACAAAGGATATGAAGAAAAGTTCAGAGGCATGTTACAGGAGGTTTACATGGTGGTGTAATCAACCCTGGATGGTGCACCAACACCATAAATATGTTGTAATCTGCATCTTTGCTAAAATCTTCTTCTCTATGACCAGCATAAAAAGTTCCAGAACTTTCTACGTCTTTCCATATCCTTTTTTTTGATACCAGACATTTCTCTGGCATTTCGAATGCATTTACTTTATTGTTATTTTTTATTTGAATCTTTCTTACCTATTGTTGCTATATGATAAATACATCGGCTGATTTCTGCTAACCTTTGTCACTGACTTCCATTATTAGGTTGTCTCTATTTTTCTTATTTTTATCAAATGGCAAATAGTAAATACGAGTACGTGAAAAAGTTTGAAATGGAGGCTAAGCTGCCACTTTGCAATTGGATTATTGTAAGACTTGATGGTCACAAATTTCATCGGTGAGCATTTTTTCTCCTAAAACTAGTTTATATTGTCTTGCTATTAGCAAATTAATCAGTCATTTATTCATCTTGTTTTATAGTTCGTTGGGGAGTTAACTTATAAGTTTGAAGCCTTAAATAGCCATTTGTAGAATGATTTTTTTTTTCATATCCTTTTCTTGCTAATGGAGGAAGCCATCAGTTGTCAGTCTGAACAATATGTAGTTGTTTAAAATATTGTTCCTATTTTTGATGTTTAGAAGAATTATTTCTTGGTTTGGATCTTTTAATAGTACCTGTTGTTTAAAGTGGTTGTTATTAGTTGGATTTAAAGTGCTATACATTTGAAGAAGGATAACACAATGGAAGTGAGTGTTAGAGATGGCTTAGAAGGGGATTTGATGGGTAGGCATGTAGGAAGTTGTGTGGAGTATCTAGGACAACCAAAGCATGTTAATGAGATAAATAATATTTATTAGAGATATTAAAAGACAAATCAAAGATGAAGTGAGGGGCATCTGATGCAGGTTTTTTATTTTAAATAACCATATATACTTTTATTTGTCTATACTTTTCCACTTGTTATGCATAATTAAATAATAAATTTATTTTGTCGAGGTTAGTACATTACTTGGAGTTATGATCAATAGGTTGCTATACTGGACTATTAAACCTTCAATCTTCCTTTTATTGTTTGTTGAGATAAAATTATCTAGTTATTACCTTCTACCTGATCCGTGTGCTATAACACCTCCAACTTCCCAACTACTCCATATACATAATGTGAACAAAGTTGTAGCACACTTGTATCAAGGGACCATTGGTGAGAGTAAATCTGGTTGATTTGTTTAATAATTCAGATGTTTGTGTACTTGAATTTGTTAATGGTTATTAAATATTTTGGACCAACAGTATTACTTCAATGTTTGTGTGATTATTGGTCATCTTTTGAGTTTGGTTATGCAAGATGTGGATTAGTATATCTCTTTTGTAATGATAGCGTTTAGTTTTGGATACGGTTACACCATAAATGTTTTGCCCATCATATGGCTATTTTTTCCTAACATTTACTTTTGAGTTTACGTGCTCTCAAATTAAGTATTATTTTAAGGGTTGTTTGTTTTGGATAACATGAATGTGCTATATTCTATTTTCTATGTATTTAATATTTTTTTGTGCTTGGTTTAAAGTAAGTGCAAATTATAGCGAGTAAGTTGATGTGTCATACATTAAAATTATGGGAGAGTAATTTAGCATAGGTTACCATGTGATACAAAAGTTTCTCAAAATCAGTTTGGGTTCATGTGGGTAAATCTATTATGGATGCTTTACATTTGTTGAGAGGTTTGATGGAGAAATATAGAGAAAGTAAGGAGTATCTACGTATGATATTTGTTGATTTAGAGAAAGCTTATGATAAAGTTTCAAGAGAAGTCCTTTAGGGAGTTCTAGAAAAGAAAGGAGTTAATATTGGTTATATTCAAGTCATTAAGGATATGTATACTAGAGCTATTACTTGTGTCCAAACACAAGCTGGATTGATAAAATATTTTTCTATTTTAGTTGGATTACATCAATGATCGGCTCTAAGCCCTTATCTTTTACTTTCGTTATGGATGTTCTTACTATGCATTTATAGGAAGATGTACCTTCGTGTATGCTAGAGAGGGAGTCCAAGAGAAACTTGAATTATGGACGCCAACCTTAGAGCTTAAAGGTTTTCGTTTGAGTAGATCTAAAACTAAATATATGGAGTGTAATTTTAGTTGTAGAATTTCTAGTGGTGGTGTTGTGACATTGGGTGATCAAGTCATTAAAAGAGTGAACATTTTAGATATCTAGGCTTTATCGTTCAAAATGATGGTGAAATAGATGGAGATGTTATTAGCGAATTTAAGTTGGATGGTTGAAGTGGAGGAATGCATCAGTTGTGTGATAGAAAAGTATAGACTTAAGAGAAAATTTTATAAGATGATGATAAGACTTGCTATGATTTATGTGCAGAATGTTGGCTAGTAAAAGAGATGCATAAGACTAAGGACCCGTTTGGCTGCGCATTTTAGTTGCTTCTCGTTCTTGAAAAGCACGCTGAGGCGTTTGGGACCTGTTTTAGAAAGCTCGGTTCATATAAAATCCCGGTCACAAATGCCGGTTTCGCAACTGGCGAGCGGAACTCCGGAGTAGCTTTTGAAATCCCATTCCGCCTTTCTTAAAAACATATTTGCCAAATGTACCCTAAGTTAAGTGTTCCAGAGATGAGTATGCTTAGGTGGCTTTACTCTTAGAGATAAAATGCGAAATGAGTATATTTGGGAAAAGGTTAGAGTAGCTCCAATGATAGATAAGATTAGAGCGAGTCACCTTAGATGGTTTGACCGCATGAAGCATCGGCCATCCGATGACCCAATTAGGAGAGTAGATGTACTAGATTTGCCTTATGTTAGGGAAGGTAGAGGTAGACCTAAAATGACTTGTTTAAGATGTATAAAAATGACCTTAGTTTATTAGAATTAAATGAGAATTTTACACATAATAGAACACAATGGAGAAGAAGGATTCATGTAGCCGACTCCACATAGTGGGATAAAGGCTCTTGTTGTTGTTGGTTTAAAGTAATTGCAAAAAAAAAAAAATTTTGGGGCATTATAAATACTAAAAAAAACTTGATTTCAAATCTCTCAAATTAGGCAAAATTAGCCATAGAACCTCCTATCCAGTATGTTTCCTTTGATCCCCTTTTGCAACTTCTTTTCTAACTGCAACCCTTTTCCACTTACTTCCACTTCAGGCCTCCAAGTTTCTCGATGATGTAGACAACCGATGTCAACACCTTTGTTATGACCCTAATGCAATTGTGTGATGCTACCCAAGTTCTTGTCATTGTTATAGGTTGTATTAGACTTGTAACTTGTCTCCTTCCACTCTTACCCTAGCTCCTGTGATCGCCTTTCATAACAGCTTTGTTCTGCACATTATGAGTGATTTTGTTTTAAATTTCTATACTGAGATATACACACAATTGTAAATTCAATTGTTCTTTGTTTTAATGTAAAGCAATGAGGGGAACCTTACCACTATACAATGCTGTGTGAGAATAAAACGTCATACCTGACTAAAAAAGTAGTTCCCTCTTCATTTATTTTGAAAACAACAAAATAGTTTTGATTATTCATAATACACTGCATCTATTTTACTTCACGGCTATTTGTTTAGAAGCTTTTTGAATTTTAAAATATTTTAAATATAATGCAAAGTAAAATCATTTGTAATACTTTGCTGGTGTTTGATTATTTTTAAAAAATAATATAGAAGTTCTACTTTTTGTGTTTGATTGCTTGCAATGTATTTCAAACATTTGCAATGCCGAATGGTAGCGATAATGACAAGTAACAACGGTGGTAGAAGAAGGTTGGTGGCAAGCAGCGAGCTATAGCGGGGTGGTGGGCAGGCGAGCAACAATGCCATTGTGCTTCACATAAATAGTGTATTTGAAATTTGTCTAAATTGGATGATTTCCAAGTACATTTAAAATGAACTAAAGTGTGGATTCCAAATATGAATTTTATACTTTATTTTTTTTGCCAAACATCAAATATTTCAGAAGTCATGCATTTCATCTTGTGGTGCATTAGGAATTCTTGTAACCAAACATCTGTATTGTTTTTTTTTTATGCATGACTTCAGAATATTTGCAACCAAACAAACCCTTAAAATTTTTCCCTATTAATTTTCATATGTTATGTGCTTACTCCAATCAGAAAGTGATAAGCTACCCAAGCCTCAAATACGGTGTTTATGTGCTTTGTTCTTACTTCTTACCATTTGTCATCCAGTTAACCATTCTATATTTATATACTTTGTCATTATTATTAGATAATTTTGTGAGGACACGTGTGTAGTTTCCAATTAAGTTTATGCATTGAGTTTCTTATCTCTTTCGCTTCACTTTAACACATATATTACTGCCATGTGCCTAGTGTAGCTCTCGGTGAATGGTATAGTTTAAATCAGCATTTCAATTATAGGCTGTAAGAATCTTTTAGGTTTTGACAATTTCATGGAGATATTTAAACGATTTCATCATTTTGGCGTGATGCTTTGTATTTATGTAAGCATTGGTTGCCGTCATACTAGGGAAGGCATATTTTTGAGGCATTAGTGTTGTGCTTTATATGAATTGTTAATTTGTTGCTGCTTTATTTTAACAGATAGGGTTGACATTTAATGCATAGATTATGTTTTGACTTTCCAGTCTCATCTAACTATATTTTTAATATCTTTTGCAGATTTTCTGATAACCATGATTTTGACAAACCTAATGATGAGAATGCTCTGAACTTAATGAACTCATGTGCAGTTTCCATGCTTGAGCACTTTCCAGATATTGTTTTTGCTTATGGTGTTAGCGATGAGTATAGGTAAAATCTCAGGTCATGAAACTCTTAGCTCTATTCAACTCTCTAGTAAAACTCTAACTATTTCATTAGCTTCCAAATTGAAATACGAAATTGCGTTATAAAATTAAATTTCTTGATGGCTAAATAGTTATTGTTTTATATTGTTTTTTTCTACTTCATGCCACTAGTTGGATTCTCCAATTAATGTATCTCTGTTTCATGGATAATAAATTGCATAACATTCTCACTTTTGGGATACTTTGGTGTGCTCTTTCTTTTTCACATTTAACATGTTCCCACCCTTACGGGACCATATTATTTTAGAATAATCTGATTAATAATATCCAAGCATACCTGAATTGCTTGACATCAAAATTCAATGTCATTGATGACGTTACCAACCTGATAAGCACCTATGTTGGTTTGTTGAATGATAATAATAGTATGCTTTATGGTTATCCTTCATAGAAGTATAAGCTTTTCCAGTCTGCTATTTGTTTCTTGTGCAGCTTTATATGGAAGGATACTAGCCAGCTTTATGATAGAAGGGCAAGGTTTGTGCCATGTAATTTAATACAGATTGCACAGTACCATTACGAAGCTGCATCTAGACATGTTATTCGGATGAAATAGGCTTTAATCTTATAGAATGTTTTTTTTAAAATTTCATCTCTAATGCACATTGTGCCATGATATGTTTCTTTTGGTTTTGTTTATATGCAGTAAAATACTTTTCTCTCTCTGTGTCGTATTTCACTTCTATGTATGTGATAAAATGGAAAGATTTCTTTCCCCACAAAGACTTGAAGGAACCACCTAGTTTTGATGGACGGATTGTATTGTATCCAAGAGTAAAGATTGTTAGGGACTATCTCTCTTGGAGGCAAGTTGATTGTAAGTATTGGAAGGATGCATCTTTTTCTTGTTAGACACAAAATCTTTTGATGTATTTTTTTGAGTGCAGCCTTTATTGTTTTGATTTTAGATGAATTTATCTTTTGATTTCTTTCGTAAAATTTGATTGCTCTTATATGTTTATTTGGATCTTTTAGGCCACATTAACAATCAATACAACACCTGTTTTTGGTTGCTAGTAAAGTCTGGAAAATCTAAGAAGGATGCACAGGAGCGTTTGAAGGTACTGCACAAGTGTCCATTGTTCACTCAGCAGATGTTTTTTTTTTAATTGACATCAATGGTCTAATTTTCATCATGAATTTATTTTCTCTTGATACTATTATCGGTTCTATAGTTTCATTGCCTGAGCTTAGAAGATCAATATGTCAGTGCCTTTATTCGTATTTATTAGTAAAGGTTGAAGTGATATTTTATTAAATAAGATGTTATTGAAAATAAGATTAAATTTTTTGAATGCATCCTACAAAGGGCAGAAAATACGCTTATTAGACGAGTTATAAAATTAATATTTGAAAATTATGAAGAAAAACAGGCAGATCTAAGCTTGCTTGGATTGAAATTGTTCATAATAATTTGCGAAGAATTTGCTTAGCACCTGATATGGCATTTAATTAAAAACAAAACAATTCATAAATGTGGATTCACAATGCTGGCCTCAAATTGTTAGGTTAAGTCTAATGTTGATAATAATGATGACTTTAATGGTTTGTGACAAGACAGATTTGCCATATAATTTAGATCATACTGCATCAACTAGTGTGACATTTGTATGAATTCTAAATAGCAGTTCCATGAATCCTACATGTGTATCCAGTTTTTATTTGGCATGAAATTTATACACAAATAGCTTAGTAATGTTTTGCTTATTCTGCAATATTCATATTAGTTTCCTTCATCATATTAGCTTCTCTCGCACGCCTAACACTTGGCTGTTACTTTTCTAGGGTACTCTGGCGAAGGACAAAAATGAGTTGCTCTTCCAACAATTCGGCATCAATTATGATAAGCTGCCTGATATGTTCAAGAAAGGATCATGCGTCTATAAAGATACTGTAAGAGCTTCCTATTCTCAATTTTTTTAAAAAAAAATTCTTATTCTTCTTTGTCTTTTATAGATTTCGCAATAATAAATTTTATTAAGAAACTTAGGGGTCATTTGGGATCACTTTTGTTTATTATTTTCTATTTTTTATTTTTATTTTATTATATTTGATTCAAAATAAAATATATTTAGTAATGATTGTTCCTTTTTAGAAATATTCAAAACACTCAAAAGTTGTTTCGAATACTTTTAGAAATAAAAATAAAAGCACTTAAAGAATACATTAATGGTCATTTAGGATCACTTTTGTTTTTTGGTTTTATGTTTTTAAGTCTTATTTCATTTTGTTTATGTTTTGATTCAAAATTAAATATGTATGGTAGTGATTATTATTTTTAAAAATACTCTAAATATTCAAAAATTATTTTGAGTACTTTTGAGTACTTCTTAAAATGTTGTGATTTGTTTTTAAAATTAAAAATAAATAAATAGAAGCACTTAAAATACACTAAACAGCTATAATTTTGAAAATAATATAAAAACAAATATAAAATTGATCCCCAATAGACCCTACACAAATATATCTTTAAAAAAACATAAAAAAAATAAAAAAATATAAAAAAGTCCTTAGTTGAATTACATCGTTGAATTGGTTGGCTCACAGGTGGAGGAGACAGTGAAACCAGATGATGGTGAAAATACTATTAAAAAACAAAGACAAAGGGTGATTGTGGGACATTTCAACATTATAGATGACAGGTTCTGGGACGAGCACCCCTACATTCTTAAGGAAGATTGAAGAATATATTGCACATTTATGCCTAAATCAGTGCAGCAAGATTGACATTTTTATATAGTTTTTTGCTATCAGTTCAGGTAATTTGAAGGTGAATCGATCGCATGAGTTATCTATCTGTTGCTATATAAG